>BQNB010025195.1:5985-59901 GCA_026074375.1 Tanacetum coccineum
TGAACGCTAATTTTTAGCTTACGCGATTTAGCTTAACATTTATGATTTAAAGCAAATGCATACAATACAAAAGGTACATTGGGGATTTATCGACGTCATCAATGACTTGAAAACACATGGTGTTATAAGTGCTATGGGTGAGTTAACATTTTTCTTAGGCTTACAAGTGAAGCAGAAGCCTGATGGGATCTTTATCAGCCAAGACAAGTATGTCCAGGACATGCTTAAGAAATTTGATATGGAGAGTGTGAGACCTGCAACAACACCCTTTGAAGCTTCAAAGCCAAAATCCAAGGATGAACCTGATGATGCTGTTAATGTTCACTTATACAGATCCATGATAGGTTCCCTCATGTATTTGACAGCTTCAAGGCCTGATATTCAGTTTGTAGTGAGTGCTTGTTCTAGACACCAGGTTACACCTTTGACTTCCAATTTGAATGCAGTCAAGAAGATCTTTAAGTATCTTAAAGGCCAACCAAAACTAGGTCTATGGTACCCAAGAGATTCTCCTTTTGTGTTGGAAGCATATAGTGATAGTGACTATGCTGGTTCACATGGTGATAGAAAATCCACAACTGGTGAATGTCAGTTCCTGGGTAGAAGGTTAATCTCATGGCAGTGTGATAAGTGCTTAATTACACATATCTTTTACCTCTAAAAACGAGCTTAAATGACCAAAAACAGACAAAAGGTCAGGTACTTTGGGTTCAAAAATCAAATGCTTGATATGGGTTCAATTTTATGAACAAAAAATTTTTTTATTGATAATTAGATACCATCTGCATGTTAAAAACCCCAGTTTTTCACCAAGATCAAAGCGACATAAAGAAAATAGGCACCACTTTATTTAGAGATGCAAACGAGAAAAATCTTATTCAGGTGCTTAAGATTCACACAGAAGAAAATGTGGCTGATTAATGACCAAGCCATTGGATGGACCAAGTATTCTATATTTTGGTTGGTCCACATTTGGGATCTCAATCCCTAATTGCTAGGCTTGAGGGGAGGATTTGAGACCAAGGGAAGGACTGTTTTGTAATATTTCTAATAGTTAGTTTTTGTTTGTTTAAAACCCTTAGTTTTTCTTGTGTACCATAATTTTTTTTCTCTGATAGTTAATTTTTCTTTCTTTGTATATTTTTGTTATTTGATCCGTCCAAACTACACTTAAAATATATATAAATATATAATAAAATATAAAATATATATAGTAAAATAGTCTAAAAGCTGAAATCAAATAAAACCGAGAAGTATTCATATGAATGTTCCCGGGTCGTTTATCCCCAATGAGGCTGGACTGGAGAATCGATACAGTCGGAAGATTGGAGTTTGAATGAGAAAAAGTGATTTTGGGAGTGTGGAAATTAAATTAAACAATATCAACAAAAACTCGTGATTAATACAAAAAGGCAAGGAGATAATTGGGTAGAGTCAGATGAAGAGCGGGCCTAGAAAACGGAAGCACATCCCGAACAAAGGGGGAAAAAACCTAAAATCCTCTATCCAAAATAACCCTACAAAAGAAATTTTCACTTCTAAACTACACTAGGGGACAAAAACGAGAAAGAAAACAGACTAGACTGAAAACGGAGTCGTTTGACCAAAACGAGTCAAGAAACAAAAACCGCATCCGACCCCGTTCTTAAAAAGCAAAAAGTTGTAAAATGACCCCTACTATAACGAAAATTTTTATATTTTTTCCTACAAACTATATTACTAAATAAAATTTTCTAAAAAAGAAAAATATTTTTTTGATAATTTTTATTATTTTTTATGAGATATTTAACTTTTAACGAAATTAAATTATAAAAAATGACTAAACTACTATAAAAATTCTGAAAATTTTACTAAAAATACTTTACCCTATAACTAACCTACGAAAAATAAAAGGCAAAAAAATTGCTTATTAATAAGCCCGAAAATAAGCTATAACAGCTTATGGGCTATAAATCCAAAAACCCACCTTAAATACAATAGCCCTTGGACTATAACAAAAAAGTCCCAAGGAGCAGCGGTAATGTATTTTGTACAAAAGAGAGGTGTACGAGGTTGAGACCCGGTTCGAGTCTTGCTCACCCTGTCACCCCCCTATCTCCTTCTTTTTATTTTTGGAAAAACTATGTAAAGCAAAGTTGTTAAGGCTCGTAGTCTTAACAAACTTTTTCTCACTACAACTTTTTTTGAAAAGCTGTAAATAAGCTTTGAAAACGACAGAATGCTAAAACAAGCTTAAAGGCTTTGAAAAGCTAAGTCATTTGGATTTTTATGGACACTTAAGCTAAACTTAGAACTAAATAAGCTAAGAGGGGGTCTAAACTATCCTAAATAAGCAATAAGAGGCTAAAAGCTAAAACTAAATAAGCTGGGAAAAGGGCTTAGGAGTGCAGGAAGGCCAAATTAGCTTAAAGGCAAAAGTGCTAATTTTGGTCTTGTTGCACAAATAATCCAATGAAAAAAGGAAGAATAAAATAAGCAAATACTATACTGCTTTCACACTAACCTAAAAAGCTATTAGGAGCAACAATGAGCTTATGAAATAAGCTGAATAAGCCATAATGAAAAATAAGCAGTCTCTAAACTAAGGCTAAGCAAAACAGTGATGGGGCAACTTGTAGCTTAAAAATAAGCTATCTAAAAAGCTTGCTAAGGGCTGAAACTTAGAGGGCTTATTAAGAAGCTTATGGGCTCACAAAATAAGCCAAAAGTTAGGGCTTATGCACACTAAAAAGCTAAGAAAAGAGGGCTTAAAATCTCCCCTTTGCACCAGGGGAGATTAATGCTTAACACAAGGGGCTTATTTGACAGCTTTTTAAAAGCTGTCAAATAAGCTCAAAACTAAAAAATAAGCTTAAACAGATTGAGTATACTATGAAATGGACTTGTGCTCCAATTTTAAACTTTTAAAAACCATTAAAACCTGCTGATCTTTTAAAGTGAAAAAGGGCTTTTGCTTTTTTAAAACTGCTACTTAAAAAAGACTTGGTGGTTTTTGACTCAAAAAGTCAAGTGACCAAAAGGTGTTGACAGCTTGATTTAAACACACAAATAGCACACTTTTTTGAACTAACACTCAAAATCCCAAGTGCTTATCTAAATAAGCACTTGTGGCTTTTTAAAATCCCACAGTTTGAAAGATGTGACTAGATAGACTTTGAAAAACAATTTGCAAACTTAACAACTTATAAAATCAGCTTAAAACAAGCTTAATACTTAAGCTTAAACTACTTTGAGACTCCAACCCAATACCAAACTTGTATTGAACTCCCTTTATTTATTGTTAACCCAAACACTTCCTTTAATATTTTAAAATGGCTTTTTAACCTATAAAGCTAATTTAAACTGAAATTTCATGAAGACAAATAAGACTTAAACAATAATAAACACTAAAAATGATAAAAAGCACAAAAAAATAACACTAAAAACAGACAATAAGCTAGGATCAGAATAGCTTATTTAGACAGTTTTCACCAAATGGCATAAAAATGAAATGAAAAGCATTGAAGGCATACTAGGCATTAATAAACACTTAATAAGCACAATTAAACAGTAATAAGCTAATAAATAAGCTAATGCTACAGTAATTTTAAGCTAAATTTAAAAGAAAAGGTACCTTTGATCCTTTGCTCAAAAAGGATCTTTGGAGACCTAATAAGCTCTAAGTCCTACCCAATAGCGATATATAAGGCCCCCCCCTTAGAGACTATAGCATATAACCCAATAAGCCATCCACAATTATGCTTATTCCTCCATCTATGCCTCAATCCGACAGTTTTAAAAGTAAACGCGTATCGGACTAAAATAAATAGTGATCATTAATATAGTCGTACAATGACACGAAAATGGGAAATGTTACAATTTACTTCATGAAAATCCTTCTTAAGAGTCGAATCATCATTACCCGGTGGTAACGAATCAAGAGGAGCAAGTTCATCGGCGAACTCTTCTAAATTATCACTAGTCTTCACCGGAGAAGAACTAGGAGGAAGAGTATTAGTGGTACTGCCACTAAACGGATCGTCTTTTGAAAAATCAATGATAGAAATGGCGTGAGCAAAATTTTTATCTTTGTTTTTCTCAGATTTATCAGCATAGTAAACAAGTTCTTCCTTTCCTACTCTTAAAGTCAATTTTTCTTCGTACAAATCAATAAGAGCTTTTGCGGTGCGAAGGAAGGGTCTTCCTAAAATAATATGCACTCTAGGGTCAGGCTTAAAATTAACCACCACAAAATCCGCAAGAAAAGTGAAACCATCAACTCTAACTACAACAGAAGCATATAGTGATAGTGACTATGCTGGTTCACATAGTGATAGAAAATCCACAACTGGTGGATGTCAGTTCCTGGGTAGAAGGTTGATCTCATGGCAGTGTAAAAAGCAAACCATTGTGGCTACTTCTTCCACTGAAGCAGAATATGTTGCAGCTGCTAACTGTTGTGGTCAGGTACTTTGGGTTCAAAATCAAATGCTTGATTATGGGTTCAATTTTATGAACACAAAATTTTTTATTGATAATCAGAGTACCATCTGCATTGTTAAAAACCCAGTTTTTCACCAAAGAACAAAGCACATAGAAATTAAACACCACTTTATTAGAGATGCAAATGAGAAAAATCTTATTCAGGTGCTTAAAATTTACACAGATGAAAATGTGGCTGATTTATTAACCAAAGCCTTTGATGGACCAAGATTCAATTATTTGGTGGTCCACATTGGGATGCTCAATCCCTAAGTGCTAGGCTTGAGGGGAGGATTTGAGTCCAAGGGGTGGACTGTTGTTGTAATATTTTCTAAATAGTTAGTTTTTTTTGTTTGTTTTACCACTAAGTTTTTCTTGTTACCATAAATTTTTTTTTCTACTGATAGTTTTAGTTATTACCCTTGGTATGTGGTTAGTTTCTTCTGATAGTTAATTTTTCCTTTTCTTTGTATATGTTTTGTGTGTTTTGGTCTAACCTTTTGCAGATGCATCACTCATGAGAGTGGTTTAGCACTTTTTAAGTGTTATTCATGGACAATGTGGCCTTCTTTTGATGATAAAGAATTCCTTCTGGTTGGATAAGTGTTTCTTCTGGTGATGCAAGAGTTCCTACTGGTAGCTTTACTGGTTCCTACTGCTTAACCACTTCCTGCTGGTTATGTTAGTTTTCTTTAGGGTTAACTTTTCTTTGAGTGGGTATATTAAATTGAGTCTTATTTTAATTCAAAGTTCTACTTGCGATTATTGGGCATTTAATTCATCAAAGGGTCACCTATTTAAAGGATAATTACTGTTTTCTCTCATTATAACAGAGTTACCTTTTACATCAAACCCTAATTTTTTAACAGCTCTTTACTCGTACCACTCACTCTTTGAAAACTAGAATCCCTCTCTCTACCAGTAGTAACTCTCCATTGCGATCATCCACCAGCACTAACACTCAACCCCATTGAATACTCAACAATGGCCGCACTCAAGTATAGAGAAGAACACAATAAGTTGGGTTACTTGGAAAAACCCAAAGGTAGTGATGATTATCACCAAGTACTCGACTCCTTGAGGGGTTCGCACTTCAGGTATGCTCTTTCTCATGACCCCATAATCTTTGACTCTTTGGTCAAACAGTTCTGGTTAACGGCTTCACTCAGGGCTCCTGAGTTAGGCTCTCCTGCTATACTGGCCACGATTGATAGGACTCCCTACACTATCAATGAAGATATTGTAAGGCATCAACTTCAATTGGGTGATGATGGAGGTATTGAAGACTTGACCATTGTTGATATATATTTGGGTATGGATTATCTTGGTTACCCCACTGAAGGCAAGCTAACCTTCCACAAAAACAAGTTCTCACCTCAGTGGAGGTTCTTGGTTCACACAATCCAACATTGTCTCAGTTCCAAATCTGGTAGCTGGGATCAATTTGGAAGCCCACTGGCTATAGCTCTTATTTGTTTGTCTGATGGGAGAAGGTTTAATTGGTCACGTTACATTTTCAAGGGGATGGTACATAACATCAGTAATGCTAAAAGGTTTCTTATGTATCCTCAGTTCCTTCAAATCATTTTGGGAATAGAAACTAGGAATACTAAACACTATCATGTTTTAAAACTGTCAAGCAAACTTTTTGCTAACATGCAGTTAAATTTTAATGGGGACCACATGCCACTTTTTGCTGCAATGCTTCCCCCTGCTCAAGCTGCTATAGCAGATGAAGGTACAGGGGAAGTTGCACTAGATGTCCCTCAAATCATTCTTGAGACTCTTTAAGAGACAAGGCCTGAGCCTGATCAATCCCAAGAACATCTACCAACACCACCAAGAACAACAACAACAAACCAAATTCCTCCAGTCTTTGAGCAGGGTCACACTTCAGACCCCAACATTGCCTCTTTTTCAGGAGCACATGAGTCTGATCCTGACCTTTTCACTTCCATAAATGTGGAAAATGAAACACTAGGCGGATCTTTCCACACCACTCCTCCTAGGTCCACTCAAGTTCCCCCTGAAGGTCCAACCTCCGGAGGTGCTGAGGACCTTGCCACACTAACTGCTTTGTCTTCTCTAGTGTCTGAACTTGTGTAGAAAGTTAGTACCTTGGAATCAGCGCTTCAGGCACACAAGCTGTTCTTTAAGGAAGTGGTGGGTACATTAATTTAGAAGGTTAAAGCTTTGGAGTTGAAACTCCACACAAGGAGCGGGAAGGTGGTTATGAGTGAGTCTGATAAAGAAGAAGAAGAAGAGCAAGATGTGGATCCTCTAATCAAATTGGCTAAGGCTGCTGCTGCTTCAGATGCTCATGTTGATGTTTCTCCTGGTGCTGATGTGCCTTCTAGCCCACCTTATCCTACTAGTGATGTTCCTACTACTGAGGATCCTACTGATGTTCCTTCTGTTGGTGCTCCTACTGGTCCTTCCACTATTTCTCCTGGTAGCACAATTGTTCCTACCAGTAGTTTTGTTCATGCTGCTGAAACAATTCCTGCTAATAGTGGTACTACACCTGAAACTCCTTCATCACATGTCCGAGATGTCAGAAAGGGAAAAGGTGTTGCTGTTGAAGCACATTCTCCAACTCCTGATAAAACTTTCAAGCAATTGGCAGAGGAAAGACTAGGTTGGGAGGCTGCTCAGAGATTACAAGCTCAAGAACTCGCCGATTTCGAAAAGCAAAGAGCTGAATCTATTCTGAAGGATGCTAATTTAGCTAGGCAGATGTCTCAAGACTTTGAGTTGACTAAAGACCAAAGAAAGAGACAGCAGGAGGTTCTTACATCTACTGCAAACTACTCAGATGCTGCTTGGGATATAATTTTAGCTCGTCTTCAATCAAATCCAGACTTATCTTCCACAATTTTCGGGGTTGAATTTACTAATGATGATATTGCAGCCAGGATGGTTGAGTTGGTCAATACTCGACGAAAAGAACTTGCTGAACAACGAGCTCAAGAACGAAGGGAGAGGCCTATGACACCATCTCAGCTCAGGCAATATATGCGCACTTATGTGAAGAATCAAGGTCCTGCTATATACTCTACTGGTTGGACTATGGCTCAAGTTCGAAAACTCTCTCCTGAACAGCTTCAAGAAGAGTTTGATAAGATCCAAAGAGCTGTTGCATTCACAAGGGGTTTAAAAAGAGATGGCAGTCCAATGAGTAGTGCCTCTTCAAAGAAACTCAAGACTGGTGATGATGAAGTCAACGTTGAAGCTCCTTCTCACGGTGTTCCACAGGAAGAAGAAAGTGCAACTCCTTCTCGAAATGTTTCACGAGAGGAAGTTGCTGCTCCTTCTCATTCTCAGGATATTCCAGACGCTCAAGTTGAAGTTCCTTCTAACATTGCTTCTACAGCACAACACACTGCCTCCTCACTCAAGAAGGTTGGTACCAAGAAGAAGCGATTAGGCAGAAAAGGTGTTCATACTTCTCAATCTACCATTCCAATTGAAGAAGGAGATCCTGAAGCTGAACACAAAGTGTGCATTAAGTATGCTTCTGATGCGGATTCTGCTTCTGATGATGATACACCTGTTAATTTATATGCTGTTGTTGACTGGGAGTTATTGCCTACGGGGTTAGGCTCGATCAATGCCTTCTACAGGCTAGACAACTCTCGCAAGTACTTCACAAGTCTTAGGGAAATCCTTCACTTGGTTACTAGAGCAGACTTGATGACAATTTATGGCCGTGTGATGACATTTTATCAGGATAAGAAAGCTGCGGGAGTTGGTCTTGTTCTTTGGGGAGATCTTAAGGTTTTGATGGATTCACCTGAAGTGAATGATGGTAGTGATGTTTGGAAGAACCAACACACCTGGAGTATTCAAAGCTGGAAGCTATATTCTTTTTCTGGTGTTCATGTGTTGGAGACAGTTAGTGGACTCGTTTTACATATGTTTGTGGACAAGAAGTATCCTCTCTCTGTCAACCTTATCGAAAGGATGCTCGATCATCAGCTGGAAATTTGTCACGGAACAGTGGGTAATGAACTTACCACTGCGGTTTAGTTGATTGCCTTTCTCAAGAAACAAATTTCTGATTCCAAGCGTCTTAAGGTTCATGACTGGTACTATTAAGTTTGTTATATCTCTCATACTTCTTTTTGCTATTTAAAATATATTTTGGATATATAAAGTTTGTATGTAGCATCTCCATACTTATTAGCTTTTGCATAGTAAGCCATATTAATTTTTTTAGCTCACATCAAGTTTTGCTTCTGGAAACAGTTTTTGGCATGCTGCTTGGTTTTATCGCAGTGTATTTTGTATAAACAGAGCCATTTTAAGGGATTGGGTGTTGGTTAACCACCGCACAACAAATGGTGTTTAACTCACCATGTATCACAGACAAGAAAGAGTTGATTCACCATGAGGGTACGGCTCTGGTGTGATTTCCAAATTCGTTGATGGTTGCCAGGTTACCCAAAACTGGATGGTTTTCACTTGCCATATTCTTGGAATAAAAAGTGGCTAGTCCATAGCAAACGGCTCATGGTAAAGACTTGCCAAATCCGTTGATAGCTGTAATAGTTTGCTAAAAACTATATGGTTTTTACTCACCAGGTTGTTACAACAAAGAGTGGCTAGTCCAAGAAGGTACGGCTCTTGGTAAAGACTTTCTCAAATCCGTTAATGGCTGTGATGAGTTGCCAAAAATCATTAGGGTATTCCAATTCACCAATGATTTATGCTCTAAGAATTGGACTGGTTTTTAATTCACCAGGGTGATGTCATGATTCCACCAAAGAGTTAGCTAGCCCAAGAGTTAATGGCTACTTGGTAAAGGCTTCATCAAATCCATGTCTTTTCTTTGATTCACCTCTCCCAGGAGTTAACACACCATGGGATGTGATGAGAATAATATGTAACCCTGACTTGATGGATATCATGTTGCTGCGATGGTTCTTCGATGTTGCTAGTTCGTGGAATTTTAAAGATTCAACATTGTTGCTGCTGGTTCAAGGTTTCACCGTCAGCATCCATTGGTTTGTTTTCCTACTTCTTTTAGATGTTGCTTTAGCTGCTGCTCATAGTCAAGTCTCAATCCCTAAGCTCACAAGTGAAGATCTATCTAGAAACTTGAAGTTAACAGGGTCAAATTCAAGTTTAGGGGAGGATTGTTAGTACTAGTAGGTATGTAGTTCCTATTGGTAGAGTAAAGTTCCTGCTGGTAGGTATGTAGTTCCTATTGGTAAAGATAATGTTATAGTTAGTGCTGGCAGAGCAAAAGTTATTCCTGCTGGTAGAACAATATTAGTCCTAGTAGTATTATGCTTACTTCGAGTTGATAGTATAGTTAGTTAGTGATAAGGATATGCATGAGATATCCTAGGAAGTGATAATACTTATCTCTTTAGCGAGTCTTAGGTAAGAGGTTGTTAGGGTTTCATGTGTATTTAAGAAACCTACGGTGGTAGATGAAACCATCGATCGGAAAAACACTTTTATTATTAATAGAAAAGATCCATAGAGGATCATTGTTTGAGTAATTCTTCTTTAACTCTGTTGTTTATATTCCACGTAAACAATAGTTTAATTTGTTAGAGTCTCTCTTAGAGTTGCTTGTGATTACATAAGTACTCTACAGCCTCAACAGGCTTGAAGATCTATCTAGGGCTGGACCTACAAGTCCAGCCTCGAATGATTTTAAGTTTGGGAAGTTGGTCAATTGGTCAAAACAAGAAAAGTTGTCAAAACCGTAAATACGAGTCAAAATTAGGTCATGTTTGGGAAGGTAAAAACCTAACTTAAAAGTGGAATTAAGGTTAGCCAATCTACAGAGATTAATTTCAATATCTATATAAGGAAAACCTAGAAGGAGAGCTTCTGATTGTGTGTCTAAGTATGATATTTAAAGCCATACTTTTTAGTGTGCAATCAGATCCGAATTGGGACAGTTTTGAAGTTGGATTTTATTTAGGATAGTTGTGCATATAATGGGTTCTTGGGAATCACAAGGTAGTTATTAAACTCATAAGTGAACTTAGGTAATTTTTGGTATAATTTATTAAAGTCAGTAAGTATGGTTTTTAAGTTGGTAAAGATACATTAAAATTCTGCATTTTTAAATAAATTATAGTTGACTAGTGTAATGTGTTAATGAAGTGGTTAAGGTTAGGCATGGTGTCGGGGTGACCCATTTTGGTTAATAAAACCCTTAGACATCCATCATATATGAGTTACATGGACTAGAGCATTTAGCTTGGTCGCGTATAACCGTGTTTTTTTTATTGTATAGTTGCGTGTTAAGATTTGGAAGCTGCGCTTGAGCATTCAGGTGAGTTACATAGTCTCATTTTTTATTGCGTTTTAAACTTGGGATGGAAATGATGTAAAGTGTTTTAAAATGATTTAGATTGTTGTGATTATGTGTTTACTTTGTGCATGCACTTTTAACTGGCTATTATATGTTATGTGCTTTGTATTATGGGAGCGGATGAGTACGCCTACTCAATGTGGATTGGTTGGACGCTTGGATGTCCCAGGAATAAACATGTTAAGTATAGTGATTGGCTTGCATGTACTTCGTGTTAGCATGTCAGGAAATCACAAATTTGGGAGCGAATGGGTACGCCTACCCAGTGTGTTGTATGATTGATTGGATTGTATGCATTTGTGTAGTAGTTAGTAATTATCCTGCTATGCATGTTTTATAATCACAGTAACTCAGAAATGTGTTTTGAGAAAGGATTTGAAATGAGTGTCTAAAAACCTATGTTCCTCACCAACCATTGTGTTGACGTATAAGCATCATTTTCAGGTACTCAACAAGTTGAGATTGAGGTTAAGAAAAGTGGCTAGATGGACCGTTGGCAGCTGGCGAAGTTTAGTTATTTAGATTTCGCTATTTGTTTGGATGATAAACATTATTAGGCTTGTTTGTTGAAATGTTTAAATGTTTGCATGTCATGACATTGGCATGAACTGCCTTTATTTCTATGTTAGACGCCTTTTGGATTTTGATGATGTTTTTGGGTATTTTCATGACACTGCGTGTCTATACCTTGTATTTTTGTACATGTTTAGTTTCTCTATATAGACGCCAATGTGTTGTGATGATTCTTTTTCTCGTTGCGCCTTGCGTTTCCGCCTTGGAAGGGTGTGACAGATTGGTATCAGAGCCTTTGGTTATAGAGAAGTAGGTGGTTGAGACTAGACTATAACCTAGGGGTCCTTTATATAGATGCATTTAGGACTCAAGTGTTTATTATTTTTATTTTATTTATTTTTTTACCTTTATGCTTCCCCTCTATTTCTGCATAGCTTATATATCTGGTATTTTGTTAAGTTATTGTCTTAGTTTTGTTGCCTACCCATAGTTGATTTAGTGCGCATTGCCTTGTTACTAGTTAGCTATGCCTTCCCATTCCTATAAGAAGTTCCGTAGGGGAACTGTCTTTGCAACAGGGTGTAGGAGTTCCATTAAGCCAGGGTCAGGGCATAGGATGAAGAGAACAAATCGTAGGACCCAAGTTCTAATTGACCTTTATCCATGCCATATTGAAGAAAAGATTATCATGAAGAAGGTTAGGAGAGAGTCAGTCATGGAATGGAAAACAAAGGTGACAACCAAGGAGGGCACTGTCATCAAGTTTCTTGGAAAGTTTCGTGTGATCAAGTTAGCAACAGAAGAAGAAGCGAAGGAGAATGAAGAGTTGAAAGAAGTTTGGGAAAAGATGGAATATGTGATATCAGACAGCGACTCGGATCTTGAATCCTCAGCTACTAGTTAACCTTAGGGCATCCTCTTGTAATCCATTTTAGGTTTATTCGTCGCTCTTTAGTCGGAACCATGTTTTAGGAATTGTTATTTTCGAATATTAAGTTTGATGTTTTGGATATTGATTTAGTATTTTATGAAATGGATGGAGTTATAGATGAAATTGTTTTCTTATGTGTTGCTATGTGATTAAATGAATAGTATGCGAATGTTGTGTTAAACTAAGGAGTGTCGTCATAGGAGGAGTGCGTTTGTGCTAGGGAGCCTCTATAATTATGGCAGCCAACATAATTATTCACGTGCCCCAGCATAAGTGGACTTGCAAGTATGATTACATTGGTTAGTGTTAACACATTTGGTGTATGGCATTATGGTAGTGGTATGTATATATATATATATGTGTGTGTGTGTGTGTGTATGTGTGTGTGTGTATGTATGTATGTGTATGTTATGGAAGTGTAGGATTGAGATTCGTCTTCTCCCGAACATATAAAAAACTTAACTACAAACGACAAACCCTAACCTATAACTACAACCTAACTAACCAACTATAAAATTAACTTAATACTAAACATAAAAACACGAAAGCACCTAAAACAAAAAAAAACACCTACACCAAATAAACCACTAACATCTAAACTACTCCCCCCTAAAAAGAAAAAATACTGATACGAAAAAAGCAACGAAACAAAAACCATACTAAAAATCTACTACCACCAAATACTAACCTCAACCACCCCTTTAACACTACAAACCACCCCCAAGAACACAGCACTAACTACCTAACCCACTACACTAACTTAAACTATCAACTTTTACTACCTCTCCACTACTACTTACCCAGACTATTTCTATACTCCAAACTAAACAAAACGCAAGCAATAGCTAAAAACAAAAACATAAAACAAATCTTTAACCCAAACTAATACCTACAAACTAATACTTAAAACAACTTAAAAACCAATACTACCAAACTACTCCTCATACTTACTAAAAACTTACAACTTACTACAAATAAGCACCTAAAAACTACCGCTTATACAAAAACCAACGTACTAACTTCACATAAACTACCAAACCTCATAAACTTAAACAACCAAGAAAGAACCGACACTCACCTGACAACCTACAAACAAGCTAATACTCCCTCTACTTAGCAATGAAAACTACACAAAACCTACACATACTAACCCTACAACTCTAATAATTACTACTACAACCAAAATCCACAATACTGGACTAAACCATTAAAATAAAACACTAAACAACCAAATATACTTACAAACCCAACAAACCTTATATACAAAAAAAGAACTGCGTACTAAAAAACAAAAAGAAAAATCCAAACAGTACTAATCTACCAAAACACCTAACGGAACCTAAAAAAAATACCATAAAAACCTACAAAATACTCTTACACTATAACACAGCACTAAAAACGAAACAACACCTAAAGAATACAATACTACTAATTCAACTACAATAAACTTTAATAAACACTAAAACAAACTACTCCCAAATAGAACAAACAAACTGAACCTCAACACATCAATAAAAAAAGTAAACTAACGCTATAAACAAACAAACCTACCTAAACAAATTACTTACCTTACACTATAACTAAAACACTACCTACTAATAACTTAACTACTTACCCCCCAACCCTTAAAACCTAACTGTAAACTAACTCAACAACACTGACACTAACCAAACACAACTAAAAAAACACACCACCAAAAAAACTTACACACCTTACGCCAAATATTAAAACAACCCAACAAAACTAAAAATTAATACCCCAAACCCAACTAACCGATACTAATCACCACACCACCCTAAAAACAATACCAACTATACAGAGCTCACAACAATACTCCACAACTCTAAACACACACTAAACAACTAATAACTTAATCTAACTAACTCTACCCCAACCTAATATAACCTTCCCTAACAACTACACATAAACAAAAAGTATAACTAAAACACACTCCCTAACTCATAAAACCACTAGCTTAAACAAAAAAAAACAAATACCCTAAACAAACTCAATAACCTACACTAAAACAAAACTCACAAACTTCTAAATAACTACAATAACACTCTCTCTACACTACATACAAACTAACGGATACAAAAAAACAAACCACTTATACAACTAACTAACTGCTACCCATATAAATTCAACAAACTAAAAATTACTACTACTCTACTAAATACAAAAAACTAAACTAACAAACTACACCGCCAAAAACAAACTACAAACAACCACTAACCACGTAACACACAAACTAAACACCCCAGAAAAAAAACCAACACTACTTACCTTACCTACAACCCTCAAACTAACCCTAGGAATACTCTCCCACACACACCTACTCTTAATAACAAAAAAAAAAACCTCTACAACACAACTACTCTATAACACTCAAACTAAAAATAACAAACTACTAACTAAACTACTACTAAACATATAAAGCTAATACCATAAACTACCACCAAACTCTCTTCTACCCAAACTAACTAACTAAACTACACTAACTAAACAACTAATAACCATTACAACCGAACACCACTACACTAAAACCCCCGCGACTAACACTTCGACCTAAAAAACAAGACATACTTAAACTACTAACATCAAGGCAACTAACTAACTACCAACCTACACTACTAAACCCAATACTTACTTACAAAAGCACAAACCTCTGAGAACGTTACAACAAAGACCAACTATACTACGCAACTTATTCTGACCAGCCACAAAACAAATCAGCAAAAAAACTACACTACAAACTAAACTTACACCTAACCTAAACTACTTACTTAAATACTGACACTCTTAATATCCAATAACTACTTACAAAACAACTTGTCTAAGCCAACAAACGCAACCTCCCCTATCACACTAATAACTACAAAACCTTTACACTCACAAAGGAAGCACAACAGACTAAGCCACGGATTGCCACGCTGGCAATCCGTGTGAGCCTAATTTTGATCCAACGGTCCAAGATCATTATCCAATCATTGAAGGAATCTAAGGGCCAATGATGAGAGGAATTGTAACTACCAAAAGGACTAGAAGCTTCAGTTGGATACTATAAATACCCACAAACTCACACCAACATACAAAGAAAGTTACTAGTCTTAGCTTATTTAAGATAACTTAGTAGTTTTTTAGTTTAATTAGAAAATAGCTTAATGTAATTTTTTCATTTCCATTTCATTCCCTTTCCAAGTTGTAACTCTTAAATTTCACTTAATTTAATCAAATTTTAGTTTAATAAAGCGTTACTTAATCTCTCTTAATTGTTTACTCTCAATTTCACTCTCTACTATCATAAGCTCTCAATAAGCTCTAATGTTAAGACTACTGTTTTCATAAGCTCACTTAAGCTCATTTCAGCTCTCACAAGTCTCTAAGAATTGTGATTGAGCTTAATTAATCCTTTAATCCACTTAAACTATAAAAATCAGCTTAATACTTTGATTATTGGACTCTTAAGCTTATGGAAGGGAAGCTAGCCATGGATGAGCTTCCAAGGACTTTACAAGCTTATCCATAAGGATAAGCTAGAGCTAGTAGATAAGCTCATTTGAGCCTTTTAGCCTTTGTTTAGCTAAGGCACTTGTAAGTCTCTTTAATTTTCTGTCTTTAGTTTTCTTAGAATAAGTTTGCATAAATTTGCTTATTAATTTCTTATTTGCTTAACTAGTGGCTATATTGTACTATTTCAATTATTTGTGCTTACTTGATTGATTGTTTTTTGCTTTTGTAGCTTAGATCATAGTTTCTTCATATCTGTCATAAAATCATATAAAAACAAAAAATAATAGTTAAGTTAGTGTAGCTTATTGTTTATTGCTTATTATATGTTTAGGATTGCTAATTAGGTTTATTTTAAGCTATTTTACATCTGGTTGATAAAGATTGATCATTAAATCTCTTATTCATTAGCTAATATGAAATCTGTCAATGTTAAAGGGGTGTTTAGAATAGTGCAGTTTGACCTCATAAGTCAAAGTAACTTGGTAATTTTTCTTGGTAGTATTTCATATTAAATTATATTAAGAAGGTTGTAGGATTAGTTAAACTTAACTATCATTTTAAGGCTTATTTCTCTCTCCTCACTAGGGAGTTGTTTTTCAAAAAGCTAAATAAGAGAATTTTGGATCAAGCTCTTGTAGCTTGGATCTTGTTTGAGTTGAGTTTAAACACAAACATCCTTGAGAGTGTCCTATGCATAGGATTGACAAACTTGGATCCACCAGCAATATTTGGTTTTAGCCTCTTTGCCATTGCATCAGAAATACACCAACTGCACCATAACACATTGTTTTGATCAAAATTAGGATAGCTTATTTGGTTTTTAGCTTTTAAAAATCAGTAGGGTTATAGTTAACATATAGGTTAATATAGATTAAAACTTGTTTTTCATATTTAAGCTTATTACATAGGATAAATCAGCTTTTAAAGTTCAATAAAAAAACTCAAAAAGCCAAAAACAGTAGTAACTAAAACTTAGCTTTTAAACTTAGATTTCTAGCTTATAGTATTAGTTTTTATCATTTATATTTGTAGCTTATTAATAGAGTAATTAGATTTCAAAAGCTCAGCTTCTGTCATAGCTTATTGAGCTTTTTAGCTTATTTAGATTTTGAGTTTTTAGGGCTTATTTATGAGTTTGTCATTTAGATGGTTAAATTTAGTTAGCTTATAGTATTTTTAGCTTAAGTAGCTTTTCAAAATTAGTTGCTATACATTATTAGCTTTCCAGAACAACTTTTAGAATTGAAATTGAGCTTAAATTGAGTTGTGTGCAGCTGTTGAGTGAAAACTAGCTTTTTGGTCCTTATAAGCTTACTTACTGTAAACAGTTTTGCCATTAGC
The DNA here is from genome assembly GCA_026074375.1 of Tanacetum coccineum. Taxonomy (NCBI): domain Eukaryota; kingdom Viridiplantae; phylum Streptophyta; class Magnoliopsida; order Asterales; family Asteraceae; genus Tanacetum; species Tanacetum coccineum. The sequence goes on from BQNB010025195.1 coordinate 23,082, forward strand.
TTTTTGAGTGCTTAATTCTAGTATTCAGCAAAAGCTAGTAAAAATAAAGTATCTAACACAACGGTTATCTCTACAACTATGTTCTTTAAGTTTTGAAAACAACAATGGAAGAGGAAATCAGGTGAGAAAGGCACGAAACCCCCGACTCCACACCTCAACCTTTTATAAACACAATGCCACACCACACAACCCAACCTCTAGAGCCCTGGTTTCTTTTTCATAAGACTTTTGCACAATCAATTCTTTATATACAAATTAGCCCAATAAGCTTATTAAGAAGGATTCAGCTTATTTCGTTGCTTATTTGATAAGAAGTGATAACGGCTATTTTTCCTAGATTTTAATTAGTATAATCTAATTTCTCTTGTAACTTATAGTTCGATTTAGTATTATTTTAACATTTAATTTCATTACAAAACTTTAAAAAAAAATATAAAAAACAGAAAAAAAATCAAAAAATAAAAATCTATTTTAGAAAATTTTCTTTTATCATAAAGCTCTTAGGAAAAAAAGTTTTTTTGCTTTCCGTAGGACTAATTTGCAAAATTTTCAATTTTTAAAGAACGGTATTTGTCCTCGTTCTCCATATTTCGTGTTTTAAATAACGCTCATTTCAACTCCGTTTTTGTTCTAGTTTTCTTTAAACTTACTTTTTAGTCAAATAGAGTCCATTTAAAAAGAAAAATTTAAGCTAGGTTTACTTTTAGTAATTTAGGGTTTTTGACCTCCGTTTAGGGGTCCCGTTTTTAATAAAAACGATTTTAGTTAAAATTTGTTTCCCGTTATTTGGTCCTTATGCTTAATAGTTAAAGATTTGTATTATTTCTATTTTAAAAGTAGATAATCAAATCATCCTTTGTTTCCAATTCAAATCATTGTCCGATCATCAAACGTGGTTTCAATTTCACAAATCGTTGAGGAAACGACCCGGGGAATCATACTTCCCGGTTAATATACGTATTATATTATATTATATATATTTTTGAAGAATTTCCTATTCCACCTTTGGTCCTCAGGGTAAATTGGTAATTTAACATCCGTAATATATATTTTATATTTTACGTGTGTTAGATATTCTTACAATCAAGTACAATTTTTGAAAAAAAGAAAAATACAAAAATATAAAATTTCAAAAAGAAAAACACAAAAATATAAAATTTCAAAAAGAAAATACAAAATCAAAAAATCAGAAAATGTTTCAAAAAATATTCTTCTCGACATGTCTCTTGGAATCGATAACATTTACGTACCTAGAAATGTTGATTAATATCGACACGGGCGTGTAAATGAAGTTTGAACAGGAGTTTCAAATGCTTTCAAAACATGTCATTTCTATTTTTTCTTGATGGCTTATGTGCAAATATCAGTACGTAACCCGGACTTCAAATAAAGGAAAGTTTATCTATAAAGATAACTTATCCTAACAACGAGAAATTCAACTTTTCTCGGTCTTGAGCGTTCTTAACCAGACATTCAAAAGATTTAAAGCTCCAGAAACGGATAAGTGTACGCATAAGTGCCTTACCCTTTTAGATTTTGAAGATAATTCTCTAACAGATGTTTTCACAAATGGTTGAACACAAATTTCAAGAATTTCTCACTGACGATTAATAACTCTTTCAAAATTGTGTGTTTCACACACTCCATCTTCAAGGTGGGAGTTTTTCGAAAATTAACATTTTAATGAGTTTTGGATACATCATCTCACGACCATATCTTATCGTATTCAAACATCCCAAAGAAGTCTCTTTATAACAACAAGATAATAATGACCATTCAATATAAATGAATAGTTATTAAAATGACTAAGAGTCCAAACCTCATATTTATATTCATTTTATAACTTGGTATCATTGTTTTTGGTGTTAAACATATGTAAAATTAAGGGGGAGCAAGTTTATGTTCCATGTAATTCATGCTAAGTAAAAGATTTTCCCATGGTATTTCAAGACAAATTTTAATCACAAAGTATTTCAAAAACTAAGTGATCTTAAAATAAGGGGAGAAATATATTTAAAATGTGATCTTGAAAATAATAAGTGATCTTATCGACTCAAAGTGCTTGATACTCTTCGAAAAAGGTTTTATGGTTACGATCTCATACCCTACAACATCTTATTTCACGACGATTATGAAGTAATAAGGTGGTAAGGTTAGGTATTTATCCTATGATCCAACCAGAACCGGAGGGATCTACCCAAGGACACTCCATAGTTAGAAATAGCAGTTGTAACAACTGAGAATTTTCGGATTTTTAAATAACTATTTTACCCTTTGACTTTTCGGGTCTGACTTGACTTTTTGACTTTTGACGTTTTATTGTCTAATAAAAACAATTACCGCGTGCCTGTAAAATTATTTCGAACATAATTTTAATAATAAATCATAATATTATTAATTTCTCAAGAGAAGTATATTTATCTTATTTGGCTCGAAAACGAAAAAGATATATATTAATTATAAGCTGACGTATCAAAAACGAACCACTAAATAAAGTTTTCATTAACATGACCTCTAAACACTTTGATGTAAAACGATCATTCCTGACAACTTTTTAGAGTTTTTGACCGAGACCCGAAATACAGTCGGAAAGTGACTAGAAATGCCCTTCGCAAGAAGTTTAAACGAGAAAATAATTTATGTTTATATTTAATTAACACTTTTTTATTAAATAAAAATTATTTAATAAATTAGTCATCATTTTATTCGAAAACGTTTGTTGATAACGCGAATATATGGGTTAGAAATTTATTTTTATTTTTATTTCGGACGAGACGTAACCGGTTCACTAAATAAATAACGAACATTTTTATAAATGTTATAAAAATGATTATGAAATATTATCAAGTAAATACTCATTTTTATCAGAAAAATGATTTGGAAAACAATGACGCAAGTTTCGAGATTTGAATCATTCGTTAAGTCGCTCAAATGAGTCCCGAACCAATATATTATAAAAGTTTCTCAATAATTACACATACGGTCCCTGTGGCAATATTTCAATTTTAACCCTCAACTATAATCAACATGCCATTTTTATTATAAGTTTTTATATAAATATAAAAACTTTACACATTATTTCATTTTACAAAACATAAACACACACATCACCCTCTCATCTCTCTCCCCATTATCCGGCCACCGCCGCCGGAAAATTTTTCCGGCGGACTTTTCCGTTTGAAACCAAATTTCCTCCCCACCACCGGATCTACCCGATCCCCACTACCATAGCCACCACAAACACTTTTGGTATTTTTGATTTTTCCACCTATCAAGTATTGTTTAGGTTGTTATAAATTTATCATCCATGAAATAAAAATGGATATGCAACAAAGTTCGGTTTGAAGTTGAATATTTTTGAAATAAAGAGGGTTTCGGGTATGTTGGGTTCGATTGCCCAGACAAAAGACCAAAAAAGGGGTAGTATTGTGGAATTATTTATTTTGTTGATTGATTACGTTTGGGTTGGTTCGAGTTACGATTCGGTTTGGTTCGAATTGGGTGAGCCGTGCTAGGAACAAGAGGGGACGAGAGGACACTTTTATTGTTCCGACAGTCGCTCCGTATAGGCTTTGTGAGCCTTTTTTTCGATTGTTTTTTCGTTTAATTGTCCGATTATAGTAAAAATAAGTATTTTGGTGAAATCGATTAGAAATTATAAGGCATATTGAATATATTTGTGATGAGTTTTTGTCAAAAACGAGATTTAACGCCTTTTGTATCGGGTTAATTAGACCAGAAAACAGAACGAGTTATTCGGGGTTTCGAGATTTTGGAAAATCAGATTTTGGTTTATAAAATATTTCAAATTACATTTTTACGGACGTTTTGATATAAAATGGGACTTCTAACTCCCAATAACGAAGAAACTGGAGCTAGATCGAAATATACACTTTAGTATAAAAATAATCAATTTTATGATTTAATTAAAATCTAGACAGATTATTAAATTAATGTTTTGAGCACTTCGAGTCCGTTTCGGCCTTCCTGTCGAAACACGAAATGGTTCGTATCACTTTATACTTTCCTTTCCGCTAGGATTGATAATTTTTTAAAATCGCGATATAGCGGGTCCAAAACAAAAGGTTAACTAAAAGATCAACAAGTATAATAGAATTATTTAATACATATTGAGCTCGTTTTGATTGATAAAAAGAAGAAAACTAAAATATATTATTATAAGAAATTATTTTCGAAGTCGTTATTCGGTTCTAAAAACGGAAAGTCTATATATAGTAACTTTTTGTAATAATTGGAGTATAATTTCAGTAATAGAAAATTTTGGATAATTAAGTGTTTAAAGTTCAACGAGGTAGAGACATAATAATATGAATTTTATGAGATGTCGGACTTACTAAAATAGTAGTTTTCTAAAGAATAGAAACTTACCAAAAATAGAAAGTTTTCAACAAATTGAATTAACTTAATAATGAGATGGAAAATAGTATATAAAATATACCAAGTGTTAAGGATTTAGACGCGCAAAGTATAATTTTTCCCAACAAACACATATTTAATATGTATTATATTCCATATACATACATTTCGTCCGTAAACAACGTAGCGCCTTATTGATCGTTCAAGCTTTATAGAATATGACGAGCATATAATTAATGAGGTCTGGATCGAGATCGCATTGATAACATCAGCAGTAAATTCAGACTCGTTTGGTATGAGATCGTGGACGAGGTGAGTTTCATAGCCTCGCTTTTCAATCTTTTGAATGTTTTATAAACCCGCGAGGGGGATACATGCTTGTCTACAAACTCTTATACTTACTCGGTTATCTTATAACAACATGATTGTTTTTAAAGGATATTGTGAGTTTATAGCCCCATGTTTTACTGGTTTTACATATATTTTTGGGGTGAGAACATGCTTGTTTACAAATGCATTTACATGGTTGATTACCTGTTTGGGTTACATACTCATTTATATAGTCTCAGCGAGGAGATACAATACTTGGCTTAATTTTTGAACGTAAACACATTCTATACTTTTATGATTATGGATTAGCTTAAGTGTGTAACACCCTCAAATCTGAGCACGCAGCGGAATGTTTGAATATCCGAGGGCGTTACATTTATGGATCAATAGCACAAGATTCTGAGAACGACTACTAAACGTGTCGTTTGAAAAATAAAGATACATTGGATTAACAAAATACTTGTTTGTTACATAAGCCCATGGCTTCAAAATTTGTTCAACAATATAAATAAAGATTCCGGTTTATAACAATTTTCCCAAAATGTAATAAGACCCCAAATCTTAAAAGTGGTTTGACTCTTCAATTATTGACTTCCAATGTATCATCGCACCTCGTGCCTTATTGACCTGAAAAACATGCTTAAAACGTCAACATAATGTTGGTGAATTCATAGGTTTAGGTAAATCAATAGTAGGACCGCAAGATTTCCAAGTGTATGATTTAGCAACACATGCAAACATCATAAAAAGTGGTCACGTTTTCCTAAGCTCATGACACTGAGGCTCGACATGTATGAATGCAAAATATTGCCAATGAATGCCCGTGAATGATGTTCTAACCCGAAACATCCCAAATCCGACATGGTATACAAACGTTCGTTCCCAGTGATAGCTAATCACCCGAACGGGGATCGTCAATCCCAAATAGATCTAATCACTAACATTCGCGCTCAAACGAACAAAGTGCAGTTCCCAACTACAACAACTATGGCAACTAACATTCATGAAAAAGGGCTCAATGGGTTACGCTAACGTAGGCAAACACGAGATCGTTTATACAACTGTCCTCATGCGACCCAATTAGTAAAACAATCATTTCCTCACCCCAAAGATAAAATCAATTAATAACATTAAAACTGGGCTATGAACTCACCTTAGCAGTAGTATCTCTTATATTGAATGATAAATAACCAGAACGACCAGTGAAATCACAAACCGTCAAGTACCTAAGTAAGTAACGGTCAGGTCCTTAGTTTCGACATTTAAATTTGAAGCCGTAAACAAACCTTACCGTACTTCTTCCGGTTACTTGACGGTGTGATTCACTGCTTACTTGGATATTTATTATCATTCAGAGAACTACCTGCTAAGGTGAGTTCATAGCCCCATGTTTTAATGTTATTTAAATGATTTACATCCTTGGGGTGAGAACATGCTTGTTTTACAAATTGGACGCAAGTGTACATTTTATACAACGATCACGTGTTTGCCTAAGTAGCGATAACCCATTGAGCCCTTTATCATGAACTGTTAGTTGCATAGTTGTAGTTGGGAACTGCATTGTGTGAGCGCGAATGTTATTGATAGATCTATTTGGATTGGCAATCCCCGTTCGGGTGACTAGCTATCAACTGTTGAACGAACGAATACCATGTCGATTTGGGATTTCGGTTAGAACATCATTCACGGGCATTCATTGGCAATATTTTTGCATACATACATGTCAAGCCTCAGTGTCATGAGCTTAGGAAAACGTGACCACCTTTTTATGATGTTTGCATGTGTTGCTAAATCATACACTTGGAAATCTTGCGGTTCTACTATTGATTTACATAAACCTATGAATTCACCAACATTATGTTGACGTTTTAAGCATGTTTTTCAGGTCAATAAGGCACGAGGTGCGATGATACATTGGAAGTCAATAATTGAAGAGTCAACACTTAAGATTTGGGGTCTTATTACATTTTGGGAAAATTGTTATAAACAGAAATCTTTATTTATATTGTTGGACAAATTTGAAGCCATGGGCTTATTACAAACAAGTATTTTGTTATCCAATGTATCTTCATTTTTCAAATGACACATTTAGTAGTCGTTTTCAGAATCTTGTGCTATTGATCCATAAATGTAAAGCCCTCGGATATTCAAACATTCCGCTACATGCTCAGATTTGAGGGTGTTACACAACTTAAGCTAATCCATAATCATAAAAGTATAGAATGTGTTTACGTTCAAAAATTAAACCAAGTATTGTATCTCCTCGCGAGATATATAAATGAGTATGTAACCCAAACAGGTAATCAACCACGTAAATGCATTTGTAAAAAAGCATGTTCTCACCCCAAAAATATATGTAAAACCATTAAAACATGGGGCTATAAACTCACAATATCCTTTAAAAACAATCATGTTGTTATAAGATAACCGAGTAAGTATAAGAGTTTGTAGACAAGCATGTATCCCCCTCGCGGGTTTATAAAACATTCAAAAGATTGAAAAGCGAGGCTATGAAACTCACCTCGATCACGATCACAAACAAAGAGTCTGAATATACTGCAGATGTATCAATGACGATCTCGATCACGACCTATAATTATATCGCTCGATCATAATTCGTATAAGCTACGATCAATAAGGCGTACGTTGTTACGACGAAAAAATAAAAAAAAAATAAAAATTAAAAAAAAATTTATTATATGATAGTACATACATACATACATATATGTGGTGAGAAATCTACTTGCGCGTCTTAATCCTTAACACTTGGTATATTTTATATACTATTTTCCATCTCATTATAAGTTAATTCAATTTGTTGAAAACTTTCTATTTTTGGTAAGTTTCTATTCTTTAGAAAACTACTATTTTAGTAAGTCCGACATCTCATAAAATTCATATTATTATGTCTCTACCTCGTTGAACTTTAAACACTTAATTATCCAAAATTTTCTATTACTGAAATTATACTCCAATTATTACAAAAAGTTACTATATATAGACTTTCCGTTTTTAGAACCGAATAACGACTTCGAAAATAATTTCTTATAATAATATATTAAATTATCTTATTTTATCACTCAAAACCGAGCTCAAAATGTATTAATATTATTTATAATACTTGTTGACTTTTAGGTTAACCTTTAGTTTTGACCCGCTATATCGCGATTTTAAAATTATCAATCCTCGCGGAAAAGTAAAACGTCGATACGAACCACTTTCGTGTTTCGCCGGAAGGCCGAAACGGACTCGAAAGTGCTCAAAACATTAATTTATTAAATCTGTCAGATTTAATTAAATACTAAATTGACTTATTTTTCTACTAAAGTGTATATTTCGATCTAGCTCCAGTTTCTTCGTTATTGGGAGTTAGAAGTCCCATTTTATATCAAAACGTCCGTAAAAATGTAATTTGAAATATTTTATAAACCAAAATTTGATTTTCCAAAATCTCGAACCCCGAATAACTCGTTCTGTTTTCTGGTCTAATTAACCCGATACAAAAGGCGTTAAATCTCGTTTTTGACCCAAAAACTCATCAAAAATATATTCAATATCCTATAATTTCAATAATTCACCTTTGTACACGTCTATCAAAGCATGACTGGTCTTAAGAAAACACCTCCCGAGAATTAAAGGTACTCGAGGGTCTGGTTCAAAATTTACAAGTACGAAGGAATCTGCCAGGGTAACCAAGTTTTTTGGGTAACTTATTAAGTATGACCGGCGAGCAATGTTCGTTCAAATGGGTCCTAGCCATCTCACTAAGCTTTTCTTTATTTCCAATTAAGGCTTTAAGAGTTGAAGCAAATTTGGGCATTAGAGTCAAAGCATCCACAAAACTAATTTTGAAACTCATATCTTTGAAGATTTCATAGAATTTCTCTTTTTGTTCGTCATTATTTTCACGGCGCTTCTCATCATTTCGCCTTGAAGGATAAGGGATCAATGGTTTCTGGTTAGGCATCGGTGCACTAACTGGAGCATTAACTGGCTCAGAAACTGGATTTTGGTTTTCAACTGGGACAACCGAAGGTTGGACGTCTTCGGTAATTCCGTTATTAGTAGGAAAAACTGTGTCCTTTGTCACCTCGGTTCTACGTTCTACTACTTTAGGAGAAGAAGTAGGAATCGTAGGTCCTTGATAAGCAATACTGCTTCGGGTAGTAATACCATTCAAGTCTTCCTTCGGGTTAGTAACCGTGTTACTTGGAAGAGAACCTGAACTCGAAGACGAAGGGGTATTGGAATTTACGAACTTGGAGAGCATCTTCGTTAAATTTGTCATTTAGTTTTGTAAACCTTGGCCTTGATTTTGCATATTCCTTAATATTGCATCATTAGCCTTGACATAATTCTCAAAATCGGTCTTTGAAACACCTTGCATTTGCTGAGCAGGAGCTTGATAAGGTTGAGCTTGGTAAACTGGTGGTTGACTAGTCGGAGGTTGATACACTTGTCCTTGGTAGAAGTTATTTCCACGGTTTTGATTGAAATTGGTTCCTCGATTTTGGTTGAAATTATTTCCTTGATTTTGATTGAAACGGTTTTGATTGTTTTGAATCAGAGGAAAACCAGGAGGTCGGATTTGATTTGCAACCATCGAAGGTCTAGAATTGGTATTTCCTTGATTGAAATTGGCTGCATCAGCTTGTGAAAAGTACTCTTGAATGTTGTCTCGATAAACATTGCCATCGGTGGCTGGACAATTTCTATAAGAATGAGCACCTCCACAAGTTACACAACTCTGCTCGACCGCTTTTACGGGTGCGGGAGCTTGGGCTTTTTGTTTGTCGATAAGCATAGTCTTCATCATATTCTTAAGTTCAGAAACTTCGGTTGTAAGAGCAGCAACATCTGGTGAAATTCCGGGGGTAGATGAATTCGAACTCACTTTTGCAACGACTGCCTTGTTTCGTGAATTACGAACCTTGGATTTACTCTCGATAATTTTCAAGCATCCACGAGGCATCTTATCCAAAACGTTTCCACCCGCAGCGGAATTTAATGAATCTTGATCATTAGCATTCAAAGCATTGTAAAACGTATCTAGTTGATGTAATTCTGAAAATCCGTGATGTGGGCATGCTCGAAGAAGGTCATTAAATCGATCCCAAGCCTCGTAAAACGATTTGTCAAATCTTTGTTGAAATCTCGTGATTTCGTTTCGAAGATTTGTCGTTTTTGAAGGAGGAAAGAATTGATTAATGAATTTTGAAACAAGATCATCCCATGTCAAAATTAATCGAGGAGGTTCTTTCTCTAGCCAAATTCGGGCTAAACCTTCGAGAGAAAATAGGAAAAGCATAAGCTTAATTGACGTGCTCGGGACGTCCGGGAATCTCATCGTTGAGGTGATCTTATTGAAATAACGGATGTGAGCATGTGGATCCTCTTTATCATGTCCGAAAAACTGCTTGTTTTGAACAAGATTGATCAAACCATGCTTTAACTCAAAATTAGCATTGATTTCGGGAATTACGATTGCATCCTCGTACCCCTCGGTGGGTGCTTGGAGCAATTCCGCCATAGTCCGGTTATCGGCCATCGGAACTAGGGGAGGATTATCAAAAGGTTCTTCTAAATTAAATGGTTCTACAACAGCCGGTGGGGCTTGTTGTTGATGGTTACAGTTGCGGGTTTGAGAACGAGTGCGCATGCACAAAGTAGAAAAAGAAAATTTAAACTAATTTTTTTTAACAAACTATTTTAACGGATAACGAGATAGACAACTTAAACCAAATAATCAAATTTACTTCACGGTAGCTCTTAAAAATTTTACTTTTTAAGGTGAGCCGTTCCTCGTAAATGACACAAATGGTAAGTTTTTAAATCTTTGATTCGAGTTGGGAACTTACTAATGGATAATACCTCAATTGAAGGTATTATTTGTTGGTGTTCTTTTACCAACTTTGTTTATTTTATTTTTTTATTATGGACAATTTTTATGATTTTTTTTAATTTTTTTTAATTTTTATATGATAATTATACTAAAAGAAAAGAAAAATATTTTTTTACTTTTTATATTTTATAATTTTTTATTTTTATTTTTTTAACAAAAACAAAACTTTCAAAAACGAAAGGGTCTTCAAATCACGATCAACAAACTTCACACGAAAGAATCTTAATCACAAATCCCCGGCAGCGGCGCCAAAAATTGATTCGCTAAAATCTATATATACGTAATAATAAAATATATAATATGATGGAAAATTACCAATTTACCCTTGAGGACAAAGGTAAAAAGGAAAATCTTCACAAATATATATAATATAATACGTATATAAACCGGGAAGTATGATTCCCGGGTCGTTATCCCCCAACGACTTATGAAATTGAAACCACGTTTGATGTTCGGACAATGATTTGAATTGGAAACAAAGGTTGGTTTGATTATCTACTTTTAAAAATTAAAATAAACAAATTATAACAATTAAGCACGAGGACAAATACGGGAAACCAAATTTAACTAAAAACGCAAAACGGGACCCCTAAACGGAGGTCAAAAACCCTAAATTGCTAAAATTAAACCTAACTTAAATTTTTCTTTTTAAATGAACTCTATTTGACTAATAAGTAAGTTTAAAGAAAACTAGAACAAAAACGGATGTTAAAATGAGCGTTTTCTTTTTATTAAAACACGAAAAACGAGAACGGGGACGAATCCCGTTCTTTAAAAAACGAAATTTTGCAAATTAGACCCTACGAAAGCAAAACTAATTTTCCTATGAACTTTATGATAAAAGAAAATTTTCTAAAAAAGATTTATATTTTTTTGATTATTTTTCTATTTTTTATGATTTTTTAAAGTTTTTAATGAAAATAAATGTTTAAAAATACTAAACGAACTATAAAAATTCTAGAAAATTACAGAAAAATAGCTTTATATATTGAAACAGGAAAAATAAGCTTATAAACACAGCTTATCAAATAAGCCACGAAATAAGCTGAAACAGCTTATTAAGCTTATAAGGACTAAAAGTGTATAAAGAATAAATGTTGCAAGTGTATAACGAAAAAGACCCAAGGGCGCAGTGGTAGTGTGTGTGGTGTTATAAAGGGTTGAGGGTGTTTGAGGTCGGGGGTTCGAGTCTTGCTCACCCCCGACTTCCACTTTCCCCTTTTTTTTGAAAAACTTAAAAAAGCAAAGTTGTAAATAAGCTCAAAATAAGTAACTTTTGTGAAGACACTTTTTATGATGACTAAAAATAAGCACAGATATAAGCTAAAAAGGTGGCAAATTACTCTAAAAAGGTTTTTTAAGCTAATTAAGCTAAAAACATGTATAAGCTAAAAACAGACAAAGATAAGCTATAAACTACTTATAACTAATCCTAATAAGCAAATTTAAACTAAAAATAAGCAAAAACAAGAAGTTATACACTAAAATTAAGAAATAAGCACTTAAGGCTAAACTATGAACCAAACAGTCCCTTAAGGCATTTTGAGCTTAGAAATAAGCTAGCAAATAAGCACCCTATGAAGTGAAACTTGGTTTTCCTAAAAACTTGGCTTAAATTCTACTAGAAAATGCTTTTCAAAAGAGCTTAAAGCAACAAGAGCTTATTAAAAAGAGCTTGTGAAATAGGCTGTTACAGGAAGTAGGCTTTTGAAAGCTTAAAAACTGAATTTTACTAAAATAAGCACACAACCCTCAAATAAGCACTATTTTTAAAACTAAAAGCTAATTTAGAAAACTTATGATGACTAGAAGCTAATTTTGATAAGCTACTTATACTAAAAGCTTATTGAAATTAAAGATCTAAGGGGCAAACTCAGGAACTTACTCTAAAAGCTCAAAAATCAATTAAGGTAGAAAGCACAATAAGCTACTTCAGAAGCTAAGCTTTTGAAAACTTATCAAACTACTTATAAGCTATGAATCTAACTCATAGAAACAAATCATATAAGCTAAAAACCTAAAATTAGAAACTAAGAACCACCTACTACTGTTTTTGGTTTTTTAGAAATTTTAGTGAACTTTGAATGCTAAATTAACCTAGATTATAAGCTAGAAATTTAAAAGCAAGAATTAATCTATCTAAACCTATATGTAAACTATTAACCTACTGAATTTTACCTATCAAAACCTACTTATGCTAGCTTAATAGTGATCAAAGAAAGTATGCAGTTAGGAACTGCAGTACTTATCTGATGCACTTGACAATTGGGTAAAACCCAAATGCAATTGACCTTAATGGTCAAACCTGCATTTGACACACCCAATGAGTGTAAATGAACACTTAGCAAACAATATCCAGGCTCAAAGAAGCTTGGATCAAATAACTCTTAATAGCTTAAAAGGAAAAATCTCCCCTGATGCAAAACTAAATAAAATCAACCTTAACTCACTAAATTATGAAATCTAATCTATGAAAACACTTTTACTACTGATTTAAAGTGATTTTAAAACTAGTTCACAAACTTTTATCAACCATTTTTGACTTTTGAAGGTCAAACTCAACAAATCCAAACACCCCTTAAACATCTCAAATTCCATTTTAGCTAGCAATTATAAGATCTAATGAAACAACCTCAAAGACCAAATGATAACCAGCTTATAACAGACTTAATAAACTTATTTTAACTATTAATTAAGCTAGAAACCAAGATCTAAAGACTATGCTAATATTTTTTTTGGTTTTTATTGATTTATAAGACAAAATGAGTAAAACTATGGTCTAACCTACTTAAGCTGAAAACACATAGCAAAACATAATCAAAAAGCACAATATCAAAGATATAAGCTCAAATAAGCTAACACTTAAGCAAAATAAGCAGTTTTAGACTAGTAATTTAAGGACAAAAGAAGTAAATGAAAACTTACAGCAGACCTTAGCTAAACAAAGGTAGTAGTGCTCAAAGAGCTTTGTCTACAGCTCTAGCTTGTCTAGAAGACAAGCTAGTATAAGTCCAATAAGCTCTTCCAGTTTTAGCTTATCATCCAAAAGCATAGATCCATTAAGCAAAAGTCCTTAACTGATTTTAAAGTTTAAATAGATTAGATGATTAATTCAGCTAAAATCTATGCTTAGAGACTTAGATTAGCTTGTGAGAAGCTTGTCCAACAATAACAGCTTATTAAACCATATTTGAAGAAAAATGAGCTTATGAAAGAGTTAAAAGCTTAATAAGAAATTTTGTATTATATAGAAAACAACTGATTACAATACTTGAATTAAAACATTACATTAAGAGAATACTAGCTCAAAATAATTTTGAAAGAAAAATTACATAAGCAAAATAAGCTGAAAATTTACAAAACTAACTATATCCCCTATGTGTGTGAGAGTGAGGCTATTTATAGCCATCTGCTGAAGCTTCGAGGCCCATAGGTCTCTGCACGCTCCTTCCAATCTTTTCCGTACATTCCTTCAATGATTGGAGAACTACTCTTGGCCGTTAGATCAATTTCAAGCTCACACGGATTGCCAGTGTGGCAATCCGTGATTGTGACACCTTGTGTATCTTTAGTGAGTGACTTGAGTGTAAAAATCCCTTCGTCTTGTGCTTTCTTTACTTTGCCCGTGTGTCACATCAAGTGGGTTTGGACCAATGAGAACATTTTGATGACGTTTTACCCTGCCAACGTGTACTTTCACCCTTGAATTACGCAATCGCGCCCTTAATTGTTAATTGCCCTTTGTTTTGACTCAAGGTTAAATGGGGACGATGGGTGAATAGTAATAACTAAAATTCCTGCGTTTTTACTCTTTTATAAAAGGGTGCGTTTGATTTCGTTGACCCGGGGTTTGACCTTGGGCTTATGAAGGGATTTTGGGCCGGGTGTTGGATTGGGCTCGGACTTGGTTTAGTTATAAACGGTTAACGGGTGTTAACTCTTATAAACCGTTAGGGTTTAGGGATTATTTTTGCAATTTTGGTAAATATGAGGGACTGATTTGGTAACTTTTTAGATTTTTGTCATTTAGTGTTGACCATGTTTGACTGAAGGTTGACTTAAGGTGACTATTGATAGCATTCTCTCGGCTTTTTGTGTGCTCTTCCGTTCTCGTGTTCGTGTTTGCCCGGTTTTAACCGTTTTCTTGAGATTTTTGCAATATCCACACCTACACAATCACAAAGACAAAATAAACAATATTCAAGCATTTAAAGCACAATTTTGTCTTTTCAGGGCCATTTTTGATATAAAAAAAACAGATATGTGTTTTCACACATATCACTCCTCCATGGTACGTTCAGCCATTGGTGTAACAATAGTTCGAATCTCGGGTTCGACTATGTTAGAAACTTGTCTTCTTCGACGTCTTGGAATTGTGACGTTTGAATTATTAGGATAATTAGAACGTCTAGTGCGCATGCACTATTTTAAAAGAAAATAGAAAAATAATAAGACAAATATTTTTGGTTTTTTCAAAAGTTTATTCACAATCTAATTTTAATGGATAATGAGAAAGACAACTTGAACCAAATAATCAAACTTACTTCACGGTAGCTCTTAAAATTTTTTCTTTTTAAGGTGAGCCGTTTCTCGTAAGTGACACAAATGGTAAGTTTTTAAATCTTAAATTCGAGTTGGGAACTTATTATGGATAATACCTCAATTGAATGTATTATTTGTTGGTGTTCTTTTACCAACTTTGTAACTTTTTAAATTGAAAGAGCAAATATTTTTGTATTTTTGTTTTTAATCTTCTACTTATGCTAAAAAGAAAAGAAAAATATTTTTTTACTTTTTATTTTTTTATATTTTTTTTATATTTTTGATTTTCTTAAAAGCGTAACTTTCGAAAACGAAAGGTTCTCCAAAACACGATCAACAAACTTCAAACGAGAGAATCGTAACACACTTCCCCGGCAACGGCGCCAAAAATTGATCCGTCCAAATTCATACATATAAATACGTAATAATAAGGAAGATAATCAATAATAGTATAGTAAGTATTTCCGTCGGGTTAAGAAATTCACTTTTAACCAAAGTGATATCTCGAAAACCTCCCGGGTCGTTTATTTCCCAACGAAGTGTGAATTGAAAATCAGTTAAGTCCGTGATCGCGCGTTTTGAATGATTTGAAAGGATTTTGATTTAGGTATCTATAACTACCAATTAAAAACTACAATTATAATAATCAACTAAAAAGCAATTAATGCACTAAACAATTAACGGGAGCAAATAAAACGCGACAAATAAGCAAATAAGGCTAAATTAATTCTTAAAAATGCAAACTAAATTTCTAAACTTAAAATAAGACAAAAGAAAATTTTAGGAAAAAGAAAATTATTTTTTTGATAATTTTGGAATTTATTATGAATTAAAATCTAATTTAATCTAACTAAATTCTAGAAAATAGCAAATTAAGTCCTAAAAATTCTAAAAAATGATTTTTAACATTAGAAAAGTCTAAGATATGATAAAAACTCAGAAAACTATTTTTAATTTTTTTTTATAATAAAATCCTATTTTTAAAATTAAAATTAAAAGCTTAAAAATGAAAATAAAAATCTAAAAGTGGTAAAAATAAGCTTAAAGAATGATTAAAATAATCTAAACAGGTGTCTTGTAAAAATGATTTTTCTGAATATAAAACTAAAAGTATTTTCTAATACTAAAAACTATTTTTTTGTATTTTTCTGAAACTTTTTTCTATTTTTTATGATTTTTCGAAAATTAAAACTTTAGAAAAATGATTAAAAATAATCTACTTAATGGAAAAATACCAAAAATTCAGGGAAAATCTAAAAAGCAACAAAGAACACAAGAAAATAAAAACAGCAAAGCTCTTAAACTAATAAGCACCCTAAAAGCCACAACAGGCTACGGCTTATAATGAAAAAGGAAAATTAAAACGTGTATAACTATTAAATGGTGCAAGCTTTGGTTGGATGAGCTATTGAAGCAAAGTGGTAAAACATGTGTGTTGTGTGCTTGAGGCCGTAGGTTCAAGTCTGGTAAACCCCTATTTTTTTGCAATTTTTTATTTTTTGAAACCAAAAGGCACAAGCTTGTAAAACTCACTTTTTTAAGCAACTTTAATTAAGACAACATAAGCTCACACTCAATATTAAGCTCTAAAAGAGCTTGTGAATGCTGTTGATACAGAAAGGTGGCTTTTGAGCCCAAAAATGCTTATTTGGACTAAAAAGCTTGCACACGGCTTGATTTAAACTCAAATTTAAAACCAAAAGATGTTCCAGTAGCTTTATGATGTCTCTATAGTAATTTAATTTGTAACTTAGAGTAAAATCAATAGAGGCTATTAAAACTTTGAATCAAAATGGTAAACTCAGGAAAAACACTAAAAAGCTTAAAGAAAAGAAAAGCTAAATTGCACAATAAGCTGAAATGACACCTGAACTTTTGCAAACTTAACAATCAGCTTATAGACTATAGATTCTAATTATAAAAACAACTATTAAAAGCTAGAAATCAAAACTTAAAATGCTAAAATCTAATTCTACTGTTTTTGGTCTTTTTGGATTTTGATGACTTAATAAGCAAATTATCCATAACAATAAGCTAGAAAATGATAAACTAAATTAATCCTTATACTAAGCTATATATAAGCAAAAGCCACTTGAATTTAACTGGACTAAAAGCTTTCAATATTGGCCTAAATGAGGGCATAATTCAGCTAGTTGTAACTGAGGTTATACTACTGATGCACTTGGAACAAGGAACTTAAAACAAACTTGCAGTTGCCCTTAAGGGTACACCAATGCCACTAGGGACACTCTTGATGAGTGTATTTGAACATAGTAAAAACACAAACTAAGCCTTAAGAACTCGGATCAAAATTCTAGCAAGTAAAGCAAAAAGAAATTTTCCTCTAGTGCTGAGACAAGATTAATAAGCCATAAAATGATTTAAAACTTAAACTAAACCTCAAATCCTTTTTAAAAACTTAATCAAATATTAACATTCAACTGTCCAAAATGAAAACACAAAATTCATTTGACTTTTGATGGTCAAATAAGACTAAACCAAACACTCCTTAAGAACTATGACAGATTTAGATGAGCTTATTAATTTGAAATCTAATTAACAAGACCTAATTACCAGATGAAAACTAGCTTATAACTAACTTAATAAACATAAATCCATAACTGAATAGGCTAGAATCAAAGATCTACAACTATGATATCTAATTTTTTTGGTTTTTATGATTTTGAAGACAAATAAATGACGAACTAAGATCTAGAATGCTAAAGCTAAAAACAGATTAAGAAACATAATTAATAAGCTCAAATTAACAGTAATAAGCACAAATAAGCTAGATATTAAGCAGATTAAGCAAATAGTAAAACAACTAGGCAATTTTAAATAATAGGAAATAAGACAAGTAAAGTAAATGTCAGGAATTACAATAAAGGCTTCAGCTTAACAGAGACTCTACAGGCTCTTAGAGCTTTTCTACTGCTCTGCTTTCAGAGATAAGCCTGTAGAGTAAAGTCCATGGAAGGCCTTCATGATAGGCTTCCCTTCCTAACGCTTTTAAGTCCAAAAATAGTCTAGGTTTTAAGTCTGCATTTAAAGGAGTTAGTAGATAATAAGACTGAATTAAGTCTATCACTAGCTTTGAGACTAGTGAGAGCTTTTGAGAAGCTTATAAGTCATAACTCATTACACATTTATGAACTAATGAGAGCCTTATTTCAATGCTTAAAGAAAAACTGAATTTCATTAAACTGAAAAGGTGTTTTATCTTTGTGATGACTTCACATCTATACTTGAAAAAAAATTTACAACTGATTTTAAAGGAAATTACTATAAGCTACTAAAAAACTACAAGCTAAACTAGGTAAAAAAAGATGATGTCGTGTTTGAGAGGTGATGGCTTTTTATAGCCAGCTGCCTGAAGGTTCTAGCCTGCTTGCTTTCTTCCCACGCTCCTTCTATCTCTGCCATTCTTTTTCCAACTGATTGGTAACTAGATATTAGCCCTTGATCATTTCATAATCACACGGATTGCCAGCGTGGCGATCGTGTGATGTGACTCTTGTGCGTTCTATGTGAGTCTAATCAGTGTAAAAACCTACTTCTGTAGTGCTTCCTCTCCCCTTCCACTGCATTCTTTGTTAGGGAATTGACCGATCACATTGCTGATGATGTAATGACCCTGCAACATCAATTTTTTTGTACATTGAATTTGTCTATTTTGTGTCCCTTAATTGCAAATGCCCCATGGTTTGAATGGTGGGTGATTTGGGCGATGACGCTACTATCATGAACAGTAATTGTTCATGGCGCCATTTTTTTTGTTTTAACTGAATATGGGTAAAAATGGGGGGTAAGTTTGGGATAATGGCAATCTAGGTCCTTGTCTTTGTTTTAAGAAAAAGTGTAGTGTTAAATGACTTTCAATAATGGCAGAAATGGCCCCTGGATTTTTATAAAAGGTTTATGGGTTGGATATTAGGCTTTTGTTTTGGGCTTTGGATCCGGGTGAGGTTTTTAGGGATAATGGGCCCATTTAGACTTCAAGGACCATTTGTGTAATCTTTTGAAACTTAAGGGACTGAATTTGAAACTTTTGGAATTTTTTTGTCCTTTAGTGTTTGACTTTTGTTGACCCATAGTTGACTGAGAGCTTTGACTTTTTGACTTTGGCTTGATTTCCCGGCTTCTTATTTTCTCCTATGATTAACGTGCTTTTCGTTTCCCGATCTCGTGTTTGC
Organism: Tanacetum coccineum; assembly: GCA_026074375.1. NCBI lineage: Eukaryota > Viridiplantae > Streptophyta > Magnoliopsida > Asterales > Asteraceae > Tanacetum > Tanacetum coccineum. The sequence goes on from BQNB010025195.1 coordinate 42,426, forward strand.
CCATTTTTGACGGTTTTCTCGTGTGATTTTTGTCTTATCCATACCTGCACACACAAAACACAAAAACACACATATCTTTGCCATTTTAATCATGTTTTTGGTATTTTAGGGTCATTTTTGGTATTAAATGGATGTGTGTTTTCACACATATCACTTATAGTATTAACTTTATCTGTTTCTAGGTTTTAGGGACTTAGCTTTTTAGATATACAGCTTAATTTTTGCTTAAAATATGCCGCTGTTGTAGGCTAGTGTTTTTAGTATTGTTTTAGCCAAACTGCTTATTTGTTATTTGAGTGTTTAAGCTTTTAGTTTTGTGGTTCCATGATCTTTCTTTACGTATCCATAACAATTAAGTGTGATCAAGATGCATAAATTAGAACTTTATTGTTGATTGAGAAGAGAAAACTAAGAGTTGCTCCAAACTCTAAAGATGAAAAATATTATTTAAGTTGCTAACCGAATTTGTTGACTAAACTGGTGTTATTTATACATAACAAGGTGTTTGCCATTCTAGGCTTTTGTTGGCTTTTTTTTTTTCTTTTTTAGGCTTTTTTATTTGTTAGCCCACTTTCATTAACTAATTAACCAACTAACGAGCTAGAGCTTTTTGTTACTTGTATCTCGAGTGAGCAATCGTAGACAAGACTTCTTTGTTCGGGTCATTTATGTGATCCTTAAGAATCTACCCTAGATGAGACGTCATACGGAGAGTTGAGCTCACTCTCGTGCTTGTCTCTTAGAGCGTTGTTCGATGGGGTACTTCACTTGTTGTGCTTTGGGTAATTCAATCTTTTAATTACCTTGATCATGATCTTTAGAACTTGATGTGATGGACTTGATCTTGATCTTTGACTTGGTTTACGCTTTACTTCTATGATTTACTTTGTGATCTTTCTTTCACTTTTGACTTTGCCATACGCTGAACTTTAGTCTCACATGCTCATATCTGTTGGAATCTGGAAAGCTTTGATGATGTATCTTCTTCTTATCTCCATAACGTTTTAGCATTTGAAGAAGACATTGATTTTCAGAGATTGTGCGGAAGCTTTGTATGTAAACTTTCTTGATTTCTTCAGATATGTGAGTAAGAATATGAGCATGTCTTGCATCGGATTACTTTGAGGTCTGTCTTCGCCATTGATTATAACATATTTATTCACCACAATAAACATTTTGTTATGTAAATAATCCATTAATGTGTTCTAGAAAAACATTTTCGTGAACACCACAAGGTTTTAGTTTTATATTTTGAAGGGTACGAGTATAGCGATCTCATTGGTCGGTTTCATTAACCTCTGATTCCATGAGGAGCATTGATTACAGTATTATAAGTATGCACTGTGATCAGAAAGATTCATTCAAGAACCTCTGACAGGTTTTACGGCACGGTTTCTCGTGACAAGCTAGATTCCTCTAATACCTAGAGTATCAGATTCCCTAGATGGTCACGTTCTACTAGACCAAGATGTCGAGACTAACACACTATAAGTATTTTTCTACTAATAGAAATGGTAAAAGAGTGGTCAGTACAGTACTATCTGCTGCTTTATACCGTACAATTCCTTTTTCAGCTGTTTTTACTTCTAATACTATTAAAGTACCGTAGAGGCCTGTGGCAAAAAATGATTTGAAAACATTCGATGTGCTTTGTAAATTTGTTTGCGGCACAAACAAAAGTTTAAATTCAGATTGCTTCTGATGATGTTTTGAAATATATCCGAAAGATATGAAGTGCCTCGGGAAATCCAAATTGTACAAGTAATTTATGGAAATCCACTTCACTAGTGCGGCGCAGTTCCGAGACAGGGCATGGGCATCATCAGAATACTCCCTGTGGTACAACAGTCTCTTTCCTCGCATTCCATAAGTTCCAAATTTCCACGAACATGAAAATACAGATTCTTTGTCATTATCAAGATACGTGTGTAGAAAACAACTTTTGGTACCTTGAAATTTTTGATCATATTAACTCACTTATGCCTACCCCCTACACATGTGCGTCGTTAATCGAAAAGATGTTTAGCACATTTGCACATGGTTCATGAGCTTAGCTTTTAGAATCAAGAATCGTATCCTATTTGATTATCCGTTTTACATGTTTAAGTCACATTTTCTCCCCCGATCAAAAGTATGAAACTTGTGAATGGTTTTGATCTAGAATGGACTTAAAATGTATCAATCTCCCCCTCAAAGTATGAGGTGAGGTTGAATTAGCAACAAATATCAGTGAGCAAGTACACAAGACCTTTAGAATACTAACATGGAGTGATACTGAATCTGTCTTGAAACTTGTACGGCGGTGGTCGTGTCAATCTTTCAGCAATAGAATCAGCAACAGTACGTCCTTTTGACCTGCAAAACTGTTAGTAGTACTGATTCTCCCCCTCAAACAATGACCCGTGTCAATGTTTGATTTGGTTAACCCGAACATGTTTGATAAAACAAGTTGTTTATGAGAAAAATGGTTCGGGGCTTAGACAACTTCTTGTCTGTAAAGAAATAATGCACTGAAACGTACACTAAGTCTCTGGGTTAAGACCGGGTTACAGTCTGAAATAACTGCAAGCCATCTAGACTAATTTTTTTTTTTTTTTACAATATACAGGATACAATTGTGAAACACTTGGTTACTCTGAGACAGGTATCATCCTGTAGATCCTTCAGAGTCTCTGGTGACATTTGTTTAACTCCAAGCAGTGGGATTAGGGTGGCGAAGCGGCTTCTCTCGGCTCCCCCCCCCCCCCAGGTAATGCCTTGTATTACATTGTCAGCAGTTGGTATTTTGTCTCCACGTAAAATATAACTCAACAACTGCCTTTCAACCTGCTCTTTGATGAAGTGGTGACGATATCAATGTGCTTGGAGCGCGTTTTTACGCCACTTCTTCTTTCGTGTTGAAAACACTATTACAGGCATAGAGCAATAGCACTTTGATTGTCACAATACATCAGGATTTTGTTGAACGCAAATCCATAGTCTCGTAGTGAGAGCATCCAGATGGATTTGGCAGCATCATCCTCGATTTAGGGCGGAGGTATTCAGCTTCCATAGTGAGTTGACAGTACTTTTCTGCTTTTTGGAATGACCAGCTAACAAGACGCCTGTTCTAGAAATTTGAGCTGAAAACCAGACAGTCTTCTACGATGTTGAGTCATGACATCCTGCATTGTTTGCATTGCAAAGCTTTTAGTTCCAACAGCCGGAAGTCCTTTGGATACCACTAAGGACCCATGTGAATGGTTTCCGTTTAGTATCGAATAAGATCCGCTTTATAGCATTAAGGTGCATTTCAGTTGGCTTAGCTTTGGTATCGCTGCACACAACAAACAGCATCAATATATGTCATGTCTAGATGCACTAAAGATAACATAAGGGAGCCAACCTACCCCGAAATCGTGGAGGATCATTAGCTTTTTCCTCCCTTATCTTCATCAAGGTTGGGACGCTCCGCCATTGGAGTGTCAATGGGTGTGCATGAGTCAAAACCAAACTTTTTCAAGATTTCCTGAGCATATTTGGATTGGTTGATAAAGATGCCTCTGGGATTTTGAGAAACTTGCAATCCTAAAAAGAATGACATTTGTCCCATCATCGACATCTTGAAAGTTGAGTTCATTTCAAATGCAAATATTTGCAGGCTTTGGGGTATGGTGGACGGCCAAAAGTAATATCATCTACATATATTTTGTATACCAGTAGAAGATGTTTGGCCATGTTCTTTTTCTCGTGTAGAGTGATAGGATCGACCACGCCTTTTGTAAATCCTGACTGATTAGGAATGTTGATAGCTTGTCTTACCACGCACGTGGAGCATGTTTTTAGCCATAGAGAGCTTTCTTGAGTCGGTACACCATGCGATGGATGCTCTGGATATACAATACCTTCTGGTTTGACTAACATAGACAACTTCTTCAGTTCGCCGTTGAGGAAGGCAGTTTTTCCGTCCATTGGAAGATGACCATGTTCATACTCGCTGGTGAGCAATGAAAGAGTATGATCGCTTCTAATCTAGCAACCGGCAGCAAATGTTTCATTCAAAATCAATACCAGCTCCTGACGATAACCTTTCTGCCACATCTAAACCGAGATGTTGTTTCTTCTAACACGTCTACGATATTCATCCAACTTAAATTTTGAAAAATCCATTGAGCGAGATGATAAAGAATATTATCTGGGAAAGGGTACAAGTATTATCCATAATCTAGCGTTCAAACTCATGAAATTTCTTCACTGCATCAGCCTCATCCAAACACGAGCGTGCTCTAAGGCTTGTTCGTAGTCTTTGGGTTAAACATGAGGTTAGAATTCATGATAGAAATACCAATCGCGTCGGTTCTAGCTGTTCCTGGTAGAGACAAGTCGATCCTTTATCCCAAATATTAATGTTTTCAAGCGGATGTGCTTGAGTCACACTTTTGTACGTGAGGTAATTTGGGTGTTGGGTAGTAACATCGATATTGACAGAGTTGGAGGACATGCTTCTGAAGCGGTTTCAGGAGCTTTATAGTGTCAAACACATCTACTTTTGTCAACATGATTCGAACGTGTTTCATCACAGAATCACTAGTGTCTGGTAGAGGTATTTGATGAGCCAAGAGGCTTTCAGTAATGCAAGGAGCGCTTCTGAGATAATTGTTGTGGGAAGGTGAACCTATGGCTTTCTCGGGTCGTGCCGGGGCCAGCTAGGAAATTAACCGGAGTTTATCGGAATAAACCCTCATCATCATCAATCCATTGAAAACAAATCGTCTACTGTTTCTTTGTAGAGGGGACATAGGTGGTTTCTGTGTCTTTTACTAGGCAGAACGGCTGCGTCCTGACTGGTAAAGACGAGTAAGTTCGGTTACCAGTTCTGTACTGTTTGGCACAGAAGTCATTGTTGAGGTGCGAGGGACTGGTACTGGTTTAAACAGACGTTCAATCCTTCGTAAGTTCATCGAAGGCAACATGATCGGTTTCTGAATCTTTGCGCGTTCTGTTGTTGTTAGATTCGGTACGCTTCTTGTTTTCTATCTTTACTTATTTACATTCCGCATTTACTTATTTATTTATTGCTTCACTATCATATAAATTCTTGTAGATCCATTGAATTTACATAAGTAGACAATCTAAGTTATAATTTTTAAAACGTAAAAACTATTCAACCCCCTTCTAGTTTTCACATGTCCGTCAAAGTCTCTCGGTGACCACCATTTTTTCTGACGAATTTTTTTGCAAACCATCATTTTTTTGACCACTTCTCTACCACAACATCTATGTATTGTTAAGAAAACTAAAACCCCACGGAAATAACAACGTAGTAAATAAAGCCAACAAGATCTAATACCTCACATTATTTATCTGTCATTGTAAATGGAGTATGAAAAATCTATTCCACTACGACTATACGAGTAACCGTTTTAGTTATTTTACATTTACACCTCAAGCATAAACGCACATGCATAAGAACACATACAAGAACAAAATGAAAGTCCACACAAATCACAAAGCCAAAAACACACCATCAACATCGTGCTGCCGCCAAGACGACCACCATCACCAGGTCCATCATCACCGCTACCATCACTAATTTCACCATTAACAACACCACCACAAACCAACCACCATCCAAACCGGACAAAACAACCACCATCATTACTAATTACTTATAAATTTTCATCACCATTTAACTTGTAGTTTGTGTTCCATATGATTCACGCACAAACGAAAAAGTAGATCTAAAATTATTTATGGAATCCCTAAACACAAACCCACCATTTTATGTATATTTCAGAATATATTAAGTGCGTGTGTGTTTGATGATAAAAGATTACAGAAGATTTGGTGGTTTTTAAGTAATTATCTTTAACAAGGATTTAAGCTCGCGCGTTACCACGGGATGTTTGTTAGGGTAAAGAACTCTACGTGAATCTAGTGCGAGCCAAAAGTCTCAGACATAGTACAGTAACAGTTTCATTAAACCATTCCATGATATGGTTACAAAATTCGATTACATAGTACAGTATAATCATTAAAGGTGATAGTACAGTAGACATACATAAATTACCCATTTTGCCTTGCCCGCAAACCCATTTGTGGCTATGTGCCTACATATTTTTTACAAATTGATTATCGATGTTTGGCAATATGTCAGCCTTAAGCCTAGGAGATGATTTCATGAATTGGATGCTGGTATTGTAGAAAGTTATAGATAATACGTTTACCTTCATTGTGAGCAGAACTGGAACCCTCACCTTTGCTACAACAGGAAAATAAATTGCATTTGATAGGGTCTGGAGTAGGAGTTTGTTATGGATTAGGCCTGGTATTTATTGGATAAGAAGCCAACATCTTGATCACACATATTCCATGAGAGTCTGCTGTTTTACGTGCCATGTACATATAACCATCTATTCCTCATGAAAGTGATCGAGCATGGGCCAACACATAATCCATGATTAGAGCTCACTCATTGCGATATATCCCCACGTGGGCTGAAAAAAAAGTTTGTAGTATATGATCACCGTTGTTTTCATGAATACCAATGTAGCCATCATTCGTGATAACATTTCTATAAATACTCCTTACCTGCAGAAAGTCCATAAATTAGGTTTTAAGGCACTGGCCATGACAAAAGATGGCAGTTTATACACATCTATAATGAAAATAAGAATAGCATTAAATGATTATAAAGAGACTTACCCTCAAAGCCATACCAAACCTGCACCTAATAGATGCTTCTTATAGTATGAGTTGTCGTCTCAAAGGTACCCACTATTCTTATTTTTTACAAAAACGACTTAGACGATCGATTTATATGGTTATAAAGTCCAAAATACATTTGGATCACTTGCGACCCGCTTGACCCATTTAACCTCTTTTAGAGGTCTGACTTCTATATTTTGGTTGTGAAGCGTGTTTTTAGTTTTTCTTTGTATATGTTGAAACCAACTCCAACGTTCCCACCATCTTTATGCTTTTTTTAGGAATTGAATCCGCTTTACACTTATGATCTATGTATCAAATTGTTATGCCTGATCATAACCGCACGTGTTACCTAGACGATGATCTTTGACCATTGCCATCGTCCCTAAAGTTCTAACAAAATTCTAGAACAAAAGAAACCATGAAAGGATCATACCATTTGCAGAAACACATGCAATGTTTATAGAAAAGCACACCTTCATTTTCTTGTTTCCTCAATTTGATTTATGAGACTTTCGTTTCTTGGAAGAGCGCTTCTTTAAACCATCTTCCTATTCTTAGCATTCAACCACAACCTAATAGAAAAACGCGATGGTCATGTCCTAATAGAAAAATTGATAAACTTAATATTAACATCATCACTGTGTATGGATTTGTACAAAGAGGGTGTTTGGAATTATCTATTTTTATTTATGCTTCTGTTTATAAATAAAATACTTATAATCTGATTTAAAATAAGCACTTAAGAAATAGTGTATGGATTTCCTTATTTCATAAACACAATGCAATAAACGAAAAAATATATATTGTTGAAATTTTAATCTGATCCGTTTCTTATAGATACAACGATAAAAGAACAGACTTTAGTTTCATCTCAAATAAGCACTTTGAAATAACCATGTCTCAACCTGCTTACTAGAAAGCCTTATAATAAGCAACCTATTAAGCAGTTGATTAGTAAAATAAGCAATCCCAAATACCCCGTAAACATCATAATCCATTAAGTTAAGTGGTTTCAAAAACTCAAAAGTATGTCACAGAAGCAAGCAAAGATATGCAAAACTATCATTCGGGCAGCTGACTATAGAAATCCCAATTATAAAAAAACATGAATCAAATACTACTCATTTAGACCAGAATGACAAACGCCCCTTAGTTGCATAAAAGTGATTATTATATCTTTAACTAACATTCAATACTAAGATGAGTAGCAAAACCAATACTTGAGGTGTTTGAATTAGCATTTTAAATGACGATCAACAGCACCTCCAACTTGGTATTTTTTAGGCGTTCCATTAGCAGCCGGTAGATGACGATCAACAACACCTCTAACTTGGTATTTTTTAGGCGCAAGCGTGGTGACAACAACTAAGCAAGTAAAAAAAGAAGCCATTATTTTGTGTTTTCGCAAATCACAACGGCAACTGCATAAGTGGTTTTCAGATTCTGAATGTAATAACACGGTTGGATCGTTATCATAATCCAACCCTGGTGGTAAGGCATTCCAAATGTCTCAGGTATTTACACATCTTCAGATGGCCGGGGAAGAGTCTGGAGACAGCCATTAATTTTTTTTTTATTTTTACTATAATATAAAGTAGTGTTTGGTTAAGCTTATATAGTCGGGCTTATACTTATGTATCTTTTAGCATATGATTTCATAAGCCCACATTTTATGACTTATTTTTAAAAAAAATTGCTTAAATTAAGCTTATTATGACATGATGACTTCTATAACCAAAAGTTTCAAAATAAGCCACAAAAAGTAAGCTTATGAAACATAAGGGGTGTTTCTTTCGGATTATATGCGAGCTTATAAGGTTATTTGATTTTGGCTTATATAACACAAGCACTAATTTTCTGGCTTATATTGAGACTTATAGGCTTATATAAGTTTATCATTATTGTAATAAACTTATATAATTGATATATCTGAGATACAACATTACACAAAAAAAGTTGTAATAATTGCCTAAAGTTAAGTTTATTGATGTTGCATTACGTACCCTTCCTGGAAGAAGCATCCTCTCACAGCTAGCTTTTTCTTGGTTGCATCAGGATTATGACAATTGGATTTTAAAAAAGGAAAAAATTCAATGAAAGGTGTTTTAAGATTCAATTTTCTTGTTTCAAACGGAATGGGAAGCTTAATTATGTATTACCTCTGATGGAAGTAAAGGGCGAGCAATGGCATCTCCATAATGATGCCCGTATCGGTCAAGAAAATCACAGGAACCGTCTCTTCTTGATCTTGATGGAACTTTAAGCTCCAAATAACATGCATCCATACGAAGCATGCCTGCACCGATACATTCATAGAAGTCAATTAAAGATGTTTTGAAATACCTTATGATGTGAACACTGAAATTAAAAGCATAAAGGATACGTACGGATGTCGTGCTACGAGGTTTGCTTGTGTAGTAACGGCAAATGAGCCATAAACTTCTTGTCTGCTGTTAAGTAGACTCATGAGGTGGTCACCATCTTGGTCTGCACTGATGCGGGGAGTGCAGTGGATACAAAAAATTAAGTTCTTGTGAGATTCATAGTACAAAAGATACATACGCATGTCGTGGCGCAAGCTGTTTATTGGTTGTGTAGGAACAACAAATGAACCATCGAGTTCTTTTATGTTGCTGGTATTAAACGAAGTCATTGTGTGGTCACCATCTTGACCTGCATGAATACAATAACTATAATTAATACTACCTAGAATACATAAGGAAACCAACGTAAAGTCATAAACAATAGTGATATACCTTACCATTTAAAAATCTTGTTTTGACTCGTTTTGAACTGAACCTACTTCGACATGTTGTGTAACCCGCCTATTCTCGCCACCTATCCCAACAGTAAGATAGTGACTGTATAATACTGTTAGCATCATATTATTCACTCTTAAATAACTGATCTAGAGGTTGGATGAAATGAAAGAGATGTGTAGCCATTTATTAGAGAAAAAGGAAGATGTGATGGGAAGTTATGTGTGTGGTTAAGAGAAAAGAGAAAAACACACACACACACACTTTTACAAGTGTGAACTTCTACCCTCAATGGGAATATGGAGGGGTTATTAAAACAGTCCCGGCTTACTAGCTAAACTAAATCGACACTACTCATAAATTATAAATGTAATTCCGGATTAAGTCACCATATTTTTAGGGCTAACAATCTCCCCCAATTTTTGGAACATACGGAATTACTTACAATGTTTCCTATCAGGTACAAATGACAATACAAAAAATCTTCCAAAGTTCTTCCAAAGCTGAGATGTCTTTTGGTACCCTTGTCTTGAAACTTGTACTCCAGCTAGGATCTTCTGTGTCTTTACTTGTACATGAACCATGTATATTGCAGATTGGAATTAACTTCCCCCAATTTCATGCATCATGTCTTGAAATCTTTTCCTTCCCCCATAGACCCATTTTTGTCAAAGTTTTTGAATCAACTTCCCCCCAAATTCAACATCCCTATCTTGAGCAGATTCTGAAACATTGATGTAGCTTAAACAATCTTCTACTTGTCATCAAAGTGCATAGCGGAATTTTGTAGAAGTCAAACCACACTAACGAGTAATGCTTCTTGTCATTAGGGCTTAGTGAATATTCGTTCGAGGGGCAATGCGAGAAATCATCAACTGTTCTTCGTCACGTTTGCATAATACATCACAGAACCATTCTATTTGATTAGTATATCACTACTTCCCCCTGGATGTGTGACATGTAACATCAAAGTTAATTAAGTTTCCCGGATGTATACATTTCCCCCATGATGGTTGCGACTCTCGAGCATCATTGTCGTATAGTCCATATACTCGAAAAGTTCTTGTCATAAGCACAATCGTGATATACAAAAGAATCATACCCTCCTTGACATCACAAACAGTAGAGATATGTATAAGATCATGAATCTTGTTTATAATCAAGGTTTCTTATGAAAATGAATGTCATCAAGAACATTGAAGATTTTTTGCTAGACTGTGAAGTATCATTGTCTTGGAAATAGCACAAAATTACCCCGTAAGAATTGCAGATAACATCTCAACCATTTATACACTCTGGCTAACTTACCAACCTTTATTCTATCGCTATTGTAGTGGATCACTTGGTGAAGTAAACCCGATATTCTAAACTTGAAACTGAAGTAAAATCCCCTAAATTTGTTACTTAATCTTACACTATTGTTGATTAAAGAATGGTGCAGAAGAAAATCCCTATGTACCTTATACCCAACATCAAAAGTATAAGAAGTACAACACCTCTTAAAATTATCCACATCAACATCTGCGTGTGACACTGAGTACTACAACGTAACTTCCTTAAGGGTGATATTATCCAGGTCTTCATCCAACCTCCCCTTGACTTCTTGAAACCCAAGTCTTAATCATAACTGTATACGTTCAAGCAAGTCATCAATCGATAGAAAATAGAAGAAAGTCACGATGATGAAATAAGTAGACGCCTTTGTGAAATCAAACTTCAATTGCAAATAAGGGATACCAAATCAACTCCGTGATCACATGTCATCGTAATCCGAATCTCTAGCCGTTTTGTCGTTTAAGTGAATCTTTTCAGGATCGTTTTGGGATTAAGTGTTGTTGTTTGTGTGGTGTGTTGTTATGGTTGATTGTGGTGTTTGATTGTTGTGGAATTGGTGTTTTTGAGTCCTTGTTAATGGTTTAGGTTGATGGTTTGTTAAGGTTGAACTTTGTCATTTAAAGTTCAATCAAATAAGATTTGATAATGTGAAAATTAAGCAAACCGCCATCAAATGTAAGCCAAATCGCCACCAAAAGTTAAGCAACCCGCCGCCCTTTTTGTGACCAAACCGCCACCATTAATTAAACAAACCGCCGTCAAACTATGGACCAACTCGCCTCCAATAGTTAAGCAACTCTCTGCCTTATTTTACACCAAACCGCCTCCTGAATTTTGATCAAATAGCCGACATTTAAAAGGCAACCCGTCGCTGTTTTAGAAACCAAACCGCTGCCTTTATATTTTACTTAAACTGCCATCAAATTTGGCAAACCGCCACCAAATTTTGCAACCCGCCGCCTAGTTCTTTTTTATCAAACCACCGTGAGACTTGTCAAACCACCACATAGAAAATTGTCACCCCACCGTGGATTTTAAATTTGGGCAGAGTAACATTTCTTCTTGCTCATAAAATAATCAACCCGTCGTGTACCTAATCAAACCGCCGCAAAACTTTGCAAACCGCCGCCAAGAAATATGGCAAACAGCCACCATAATTGGACAAACCGTCGGTAATATTTTGATTATTTTAAGCAACCCTCCTTTGACTTGGTCAAACCGTTGGCTACTTTTCCTTAAAACATGGATCTTGTCCCCTACTTTTGTCAAACCGCCACCTTTATATTATTATTAAACTCAAACCGCCACGAAGAACTCAAGAACGAATTAAGCACTAGCAATCCAAATAAGCTTTTTAGATTCTCAAATAAGCAATAGGGGCTTAATACTAAGTGGTTAGAAGAGTATAAAACACGAAATAACAACCATATCTTCGTGAATCATCAAAAATGAACCAACCCACCACTTAGAACACATAAATAAACCAACCCTTTTAAGCTTATAAATCGAACTAGATGCTTGAGTAATCCATGATTTTGGTAGCAATCTAACCTGTTTAACTTGTAGATCGAGGAGAGAACAAGATTAACAACTAACTAAGCCTAAAAATTTTTAAGCCGGGGGCTTTTTCCACAAAAAAGCCATGAAAATTTGAGCTTATTGAACCACAAATTCAGTAGATTAACAACACGGATTCCCCATATGCTCTGGTACCAATTGTTAGCATCATATTATTCACTCTTAAACAACCGATCCGGAGGTTGGATGAAATGAAAGAGATGTGTAGCCATTTATTAGAGAAAAAGGAAGATGTGATGGGAAGTTGTGTGTGTGGTTGAGAGAAAAGAGAAAAACACACACACACACACTTTTACAAGTGTGAACTTCTACCCCTCCATGGAAGTATGGAGGGGGTATTTATAGTCCTGGGCTTGACTAGCTAAACTAACCCGACACGACTATAAATGATAAATGTAATTCCGGATTAGTCACCATATTTTAGGGCTAACAAATACCAGCAGTAACGCCATTTCCTCAACTTTCATTTTCTAATCACACGAGAGGCTTCAAAGATATAGATCTCCATGTACCTTCATAACTGAAAAAAATATATCAGTAATGAGTAGTTAAAATTAGGCAAGAAAAATGTGAATGTTGTAACAAACAACACAGGTCTAGTAAAGTTCTTTTGCTGTTTAAAAATTTTGGGTTAGTGATTTTGAGGGGTCCCACTGGAAAGGAATAAACCTCATATTGTAGCACGAACGAAACAAAAATTAATAAGTTGTGATCTTTTCTCACCATAAGATAATTTGGTATACCGACCATTTGTTTATTTGTATTTTAGTTTACTGCTTTTATATAGGTACATACTTTCTCCTATCATGTGCTTATGTATTAAACTTTCTCTAAGATGGCCAATATCTACGATGCCAAATATCACTCATAAAAATAAGTACCTGATTAGCAGCCAATTTAGCTCTTTTTCTCGAGATATCCTTCTAATCGCCCACCAACCATAATTTGGAAATTCAATCTGTTTTGAGGACACATCAGCCATGGCATCAAGCTGACCAAGCCTGTCCCGCCACATGTGTTGCATTTTGTTATAATAGATTAAAGGCATTCAATCATCGCACGCTGATCAACAGGAAATAAGAGCTGCCACAACCCGCTGTCCGATAAGCAAAAAGGCCATGGCTTGTATGAACCTTGAGCCACAAAACCACAACCAAAGAGAAGGGTGAACCTGCCATGGCTACAAATATAAAAATTTTCCTGGCCAAGATACGAATAACCTTAGATCCTCTATTTTTAAAGCCGTAAAAAGACCATGGATGCAAATCTAGTAACTTGTCATGCCAACACTCGAATTACAATAATGCTGCCAAATAAAATTGCTTATATGTATCCTGAGCCATAAAACCGCAGCTAAAGGTAAGGGTGAACCCGCCATGGCTGCAATCTAGGACTTGCTCATACACAAGATTTGGATGACCTCAGACTCACATTAAGCATTATAAGGTCATTTAAAGTAAGTGCATTATGGGTGTGAAGGTATGTCAAACGTACCTACATATCAAAATGGGTTCCCTTACACATTGAGATTTTTGTGTAGCTTTGAAAGCTTACAATAATGAGAATCTTTAACCAATTTCAACATAACCAATGCTTCAAAACATAAGTTTCTTGTAACCCAAGCCCATTCTAGAAAAAACTAAGACTCGGATATGCAAGTGCAAGAACGTAACAAAGCATTCAAGGTCGCTGCAATCACATTCCAGTTACGACTGCCACACCAACATACGAATGCCAGCAAACCACGTGCAAATACAATAGAATTGCAGAAAACTATCATCATCGCCTGTTATTCATATTCTTTACTAGGTAATCTTACCGTAAAGGGTGCAGGCATGGACTAATCGTGCATGTCAAAGGAGCCGGTTAATGGCTTGTTTCTATCAGCCATTTATATAACAACAACTTTCAACAATGTAACCAAGCTATAAGCTGAATTAGGGCATCAATCGAGGAAAAAAGGATCCATCCGCCATGGCTGCAAACCTAATAGGTTGCCCTGCCAAGATGCAAAGAAGCTCAATTTTTCTATATCAACAAATCCATTTAGAACACTTTTTGGCACCCACTTTCCAAATACCAATTAAGGCTGTTATCCCAAGATAATAAGCTATCCAAATACAAGATAAGCCATACCAATAAGCTAAAATAGAAAAGAGACTAGAGAGAGAAACAAAAGAAAAAGGATTAGATTACAGACAAAGAAGTGGTGGAAGGTTTACACACACATGGAAGTGAGAAAATGAAACCAACACCCTCTCCATGTGTGGAGAGGGTTTCTTTTATATCCTTAGCCATTTACTTGGCACATGGGCTTTCTAAATGGGCCAGGCTTGGCTTAACTTGGGCTTTGAACCCGAAACATAGACAATATTAGATTACAATCCAAGCCCGTTAATACCCGACTAGCCACTTACATTACAAGACCTAATTGACTTAATAAGACCGATGCCATTCTTGTTTGACTTAATAGAATTAAGGCTGTTGGAAACACAAAAAGTATCGGTCACTTCCAAGTTGTATTAAGTCTTAGCTCGTAGTATGTGTAACGTTAGTCTAGTTAAGTAAATGCCGGCCTAAGGTCCCTGGGGGAATTAAGCCATTAGAAAAAATGGGCCGGTCATATACATGTAGATTTAATCCCTCCTAGCTTTGGAGAGGTTGTTGTTGGTTGTTCCATTTTTCCATATTCCATCTTTATACAATTCATCCATTTTTCCATCCAATCTCTCTCTAACATCACAACCCACATCTCACTCTTGTTCTTGGTTTGATCATAAGATTACTAGAATTCTACAATTGGTATCAAGAGCCATGGAGTGGTGTGTTTAGTTTTTGTGTTTGATTTGTGTTCAAAAACCTTTACAAAGAGCAAAATAGTGATTCAAAATTTTTTGGCTTAAAAACCTTAAAGTTTTCATTTTTATTGTTCCTATAGGGTTAGTAACACTAGTTGTACAAGAATTTTTACTAAAAATCATTCAAAAATGTGTTTTTTTGAGTTTTGAAAATTTGGGTTTCGGAGTAGTTGGAACCGAACGAGTTTGTTTAGTTGGAACCGAACGAGTGAACCGAACGAGTGAACCGAACGAGTGAACCGAACGAGTGAACCGAACGAGTGAACCGAACGAGTGAACCGAACGAGTGAACCGAACGAGTGAACCGAACGAGTGAACCGAACGAGTGAACCGAACGAGTGAACCGAACGAGTGAACCGAACGAGTGACAACCGAACTAGATAAAAAAAAAATTTTTTTTGTCAAATTTAAACTCATCAACTCAAATTATAAATTATACGGTTATTTCTTTGACTTGTAAAATCCCGTGAAACAAACACTTGTTTTCCCGGTTTTGTCAAGAATTGTAAAATCCCGTGTAATTTCATTTCAAGACTCAACAAACACATAACCAAACACAATTTCTTTCTACCACCGATCGATCAATTTGTAATCTTTTTGATACCACAATGACGACTCTTGCCGATAAGTCACTTCTTTCTGGAGGAGACAACAAACCACCGATGCTTGAAAAACACTTGTATGATTCATGGAAAAGCAGAATGGAACTTTATATGATGAATAGACCACATGGAAGAATGATTCTTGCATCTGTTGAAAAAGGACCACTTGTTTGGCCTTCAATCACTGAGGATGGAGTAACAAGGCTTAAGGAATATGTTGAACTGACTCCCGCTGAAGCCATTCAAGCAGATTGTGACATCAAAGCAATAAACATCATTCTCCAAGGCCTTCCAACTGAAATCTATGCTCTTGTGAGTCAACATCGTGTTGCAAAAGATCTTTGGGAGAAGATTAAACTGCTAATGCAAGGAACGTCGTTAACGAAACAAGAACGAGAGTGCAAGCTGTATGATGAATTTGATAAGTTCACTTACAAGAAAGGAGAGACGCTACATGAATACTACTTGAGGTTCACCCTGTTACTCAATGATATGAACATCTACAAGATGCCATTGGAACAGTTTCAAGTTAACACCAAGTTCTTAAACACTCTTCCTGATGAATGGAGCAAATTTGTTACTGATGTTAAATTGGTCAAAGACTTGCACACTACCAATGTTGATCAGCTTCATGCTTACCTGCAACAACATGAAAGACATGCAAATGAAGTTCGTTTGATGCATGAACGCAACTCCGATCCTCTTGCTTTAGTTGCATCTCACCAATTAACTCAGCCAGCTTATCAATCTCATCTACACACTCACCCAAAGTCTCTATCTCAACTTCATGTTTCACCATATCAGTCTTCACAGTTTGTTACACCGTATCAGACTCAACAATTCACAACCAATCAATCAACACCTCTTTCAATCACTTATCCATCAAATGAGTACCAATCCATAGTTCACCACAACATTTATTCTCCACAACCATCAATCCACAATTGGAATATGCTCCCACAGCCTATCTATCAATAGCAACAACCTGAATTTTCCCAACCAGACTCCGGTCTAGTTGTTCTAGTGTTCTAGAAAGGGGATGATCCAATTGATGCGATTAATCACATGATGTCATTCTTAACTGCTGTTGTCACATCCCGGTATCCTACTACCAACAATCAGCTAAGGACTTCGTCAAACCCTCGTCAACAAGCTACCATCTATGATGGAAAAGTAACTGTGCAACCTGTTCAGGGGAGACAAACTACATATGCTGCTGGAATAATGAGAAAATACACACCTGGAGCAAGTGGAAGCAACACTGGGAGACAACGGACTGTCATTTGTTACAATTGCAAAGGGGAGGGTCATATTGCCAAGCAGTGTACTAAGCCAAAAAGGAAAAGGGATGAAACGTGGTTCAATGATAAAGTGTTGCTGGTTCAAGCTCAAGCAAGTGGTCAAGTTTTAACAGAGGAAGAAATAGCATTTTTGGCAAATCCAGGACTTCCTAACACTCAAACCTCTCGGACTGTCATTACCTACAATGCTGCTTATCAAGCCGATGATTTGGATGCCTATGACTCTGATTGTGATGAAATCAACTCAGCCAAGATTGCTCTCACGGTGAATCTTTCCAGGAATGGCTCAGATGTAACACCCCCAAAAATATGACAACGCAGCGGAATACCATTTGGGGTGCTACTTCATAATA
>BQNB010025196.1:0-58277 GCA_026074375.1 Tanacetum coccineum
ATATTTACGGTCAAAGTTTATAAAAAAAGAATTCAAAAAGTCAAAAATGGACACTTAATATGGGACGGAGGGAGTAACATTTAGTAAATACTGAGTATGTCATCATAAATTATAAAATCATATAGTAATTAAGAGTCATCTTACATAGCATTTCAATGAAAGGGCTCGATAGGCTGCGGTAGGGTTATGGAGACACTCGATCGCACCCGACATTGATTGGGGGTCATTGAGGATTGGTTCGGGGCAGCCAAATCTTCGCGCGCACTCGGAGAAATCACTCCAGTGGTTTGGCATGTATGCCGCCCAATCATATTTACCTTTCCCTTCCGCTGGGAGAAGCATTTCCGTACCATCAATAAATTTCTCAGCGAGCACATCTTTAAATGGCACAAAGCGAGCAGGCTCTGAGATCATGAGAGAAGTGATACCGAAACTGCGTTTCCATTTCAATGGCTCTCCCTTATTTTGAACAACCGCAAGTGCCGCATCCTCAAAAACTTTTTTGCTTAATGTTATTCCCACTATTTCATCCTCGCCGAGCAAATCCCGATAGCTTCCTGTATACCCCGTTAATTGTGCATCTTTCAACCAACGATTTATGCCATCCCCCAACTCGTACAGAACCTCCCCATCCCCATCCTCCACCCCAACTAAGCAAACATCAAGTTTCCTAAATACCCAACTACATATCCTATCAGCAAGATGATGTCGAACACGCAGTTTAATAATACCTACTTCTCGGTTGTTTTTTATCTCTTCCACAAAATCACTCATGAAATCCGCCCAATTTGTCTCATCTAATATGTAATTCATTATCATCACGCGATCGGCATCATGGATATCCGTCAACTCCATAAATTTGATTGAATGAATTAAAATAGAGTAATGTCGGCTAAGGTTGAGAATGGAGGAGTATTTGATGGGTTAGGGTTTGCACAGTAATCTCGGCTAAGGTTGATATGGGTTATATAGTTGATGAAGTGGGCCGCTTGAATAAATATGTAAGTCAAAACCCATTCATATTTATATACTATCAAAACTCATTCATATTTGTCGTCTGTGCTACATTACGCGGCCTATTAGGCTCTTATTTTGGGCCGGCCCATTTAGCTTTTTTTTTTTTTTACTTTTTTCATGCAGGCAATATAAAAAAAACTCATTCAAAACGACGACGTATTTATTCAGATAAAAAAATACCCGCGACATGAGTCCCAACACATAAGCCCATATAAAAAAACAAACTATTAAACATGAGACCGAAAAAAGTAAACCCCCACAAATAAAAAATAAAAAAATTAAAAATAAAATTTTAACGCAAAAATAAACCCGCACTATTAAACATGAGATCGAAAAAATAAACATGCACAAAATACAATAAAAAAATGTCGTGCAACCCATATAAGAAAAAAAAACTATTAAACATGAGGTCAAAAAAATAAACCCGCACAAAATAAAAAAATAAAAAATAATAATGACCCGCAACAACGCGCGAAAAATTAGTACTCATTTATTCAGATAAAAAAATACCCGCGACATAAGGCTCAACACATAAGCCCATATAAAGAAACAAACTATTAAACGTGAGACCGAAAAAATAAACCCGCACAAATAAAAAATAGAAAAAAGTAAAAATAAACCCGCACAAAATAAACCCGCACTATTAAACATGAGACCCAAAAAATAAACCCGCACAAAATAAAAACCCCGTATAGCCAAACAAAGAAACTTTTAAACATGATTCCAAAACATAAACTCATATAAGAAAAAAACAAACTATTAAACATGAGGTCGAAAAAATAAACCCGCACAAAATAAAAAAATAAAAAATAATAATACCCCGCGACAACGCGCGAAAAATTATTGACCTGCAGCAACGCGCAGGTAATCCTGCTTGTTTACGTAATGAGACAAATGATTCTTTAAAATCTCATATCACTCTTATTTTTAGAAGCAAATAAATTTGGTTTCAAGTGGGCCCGTTTTAGCCAAACAATTAACCGAACATTTATATTTAAGACGAATTCGAATCTTAGGCTAGATGGAGTGGTGGTGATGTTTTCACCTGACACATTAGTGTCATATTAGCTTTTTCTCTCAAACTTTACCACTCACTAAACACACTTAATAACAACCCACCTTACCCACCAAACTCACCTTACCCATCATTTTTTTATTTAATTTGTGTGTAAATGAAAGTGATAATGGGCCCACATTTATCACTCACCACACAGTGAGTGGTTCACCCTCACCAGACCAACTCGTGCGTGACTATATGAGGGTGGAATGGGAGTGACCATGGTGAATGATGAGTGGTGTGGTGAAAAAATACTCACTCCGTCTAGCCTTAATGATGAGCCCTGCCTATCAAAAGGCTCCTTTTTTGGTAACCATGGTTTTTGAGAGGTTGGCATGGCCAATTAAAGTAACAAACGGCTTCTTAAAGTTTTGTATATTTTATCTTTTACGAGCGCGTTACGACCCGTGCGATGTACGGGCTTTGTTTTTGGATAAAAATATGAATTTTTGCTTATGTATAAAACTCAACTTTTTTATTTACGATTAACAAACGGTTTCGAACTAAAAGCGTGTACTTTATCTTTTTCAACAATAGAAACAGAATAATGAAATTTGCCACTTTATTAAAACAAAAAAACAAAAATGATAATGAAATTTGCGCCACTTTATAAAAACAAAAAAAGCGATCGCAATTAGTGCAAATATAACTTCATAAATGGAATTTGCAATAATTACTAAATATAAAGAGTTCCTCGGTTATTGAATTAAAAGATAACAAAATTTGCCACAACTGTCACTTCTACTCTATGAATGCTCATTTTTGTTTGAGTAACGGATGACGCTCGTTTTTTTTAGAGCCAAAATCAACCCATGTACCATTCAGTCCTTGTTCTTTCCGTTTTCATCCGATGGTCGATTGATATTATCGCGTAAATGTTATTCTTCTTATCTTCTGTATGGTGTTTTCCACTATTGTTAAAGATAACAAAATTTAATAAAGGTAGATTTAGAAAATATTAGTGTGTGCTACAATAAAAATAGAAGCATTTAGGAAAAATCCGAAAAAAGTTGTAAACAAAGTAGATGCTTCTCTAATATTACGATTGTGAAAACATACGATTCACGGTAAAAATCAAAATGTTGAATACCTTATCTTCGTCATTAATGTCCATCATCCGGTCCATTTTTTAATATTAATTATTAAAAAATAATTAGATATAAAGATTGAGGTATTCCTCTTGAAGCCTCCACAATTAATGTATGTACTTAAGCTTTAAGTTTTAGCCAACTTATTCATATGATTTTTTGTACAACTATGGAAGCATGAATTATTCCTCTTAAAGCCTCTACATTAATGAGGTGTACCCAATCTTTATATCTAATAGATTACGAGAGGTCAACAGGCCCGTGCGATGCATACCGGACATTTAGATGTTGCAAGTACTTTGTGTTGTTTAACGCAAGGCTGTCAAACTCACGAGTTTACACGTAAGATCGTACGATCTTATGTGTCCACCTGATAAAATCATGTAGGATCGGTGTAGGATCGCATCAGAGGTAGAAGATCGCCTAGTAGGATCGTTATGCTAGCAACGTAAGATCACTAGGATCGATGTTATTGGGGTCGAGTACGGGTTTTACCAAATTACCAGTTTACTAACTTATTGACTTACTATACTTACCATAGTCCCATACTTTTTTTAGGCCCAAAAAAAGAAAAATAAGATGTCCGCTAATCTGTCTAGCAACAAGTTTCTGACGTTTCGATTCCTAGATTTTCTAATCAAGAAGCACTAATTATGTACTTTCCCAAATTGATAATTATCATGAAACAAATTAGTTGTTCTTCGTAGTCATGTTCTTCAGTTACCTTAAGCAAAAAATGTTACATGTAATTGTTATTTTTCTTTTACTCTTTTCATTGTTTATTAATTTTTATCTTTTATGTTTTAATTCAGATACTTAATTGTAGTGATACTAGTTTAACTAGTACATAGTGTTTGAGATGTTTTAATTACGCATGTTATGTAATTTATTCCGCTAAATGTGAATGTGTACGATTAACTTGATTTTTGTGTATTTTACTTTTACTTTTAGTATTTTAAATTTGAACTTTGACATTTTCAAGAGGATTATTATATATAAATTTAATATTGATGATGAGTTAGAAATAAAATAGTTTGAACTCGTTTATCCGTTGCATAACATAATATGATAAATGGTAGGATCTTACGATTCTTGATCCGTCTTACGTATTCTCGATCTTGCAAAGACCAAAAACTGATCCAGGTAGGGATACGATCTTGAACAACTTGGTTTAACGTGTGGTTCTAAATGGTGGTTGGGCATGAATTTTAAAGGTGAGGAGGGCGATGCTCGAATTGGGGTGCATCTAATTTGGTTGTTTCAAAAGGCCGGTCTTGGTAATATCAACAGCGTTGCTCATTATATTGGATGCACGTTGACGTATAATGTAATCGTTCCGTTTAAAATAGTTTTGGCAGTGCTCAATTTGTAAGACTATTCTTTGTAAACAAAAGAAGATGTATGCAGGATGAACGGTTGATAACTAAGGTAAAAGTCATGGCCGAGTATGTGTTCGTTTCCTGTAAAATAAATGGAGATTATGGTACAAAGTTTGCAAATATACAGAAAGTATCTTTGTCGGTCTAGTGTATGTTCAACTGATACGAGGTTAGACATAGTTTGAATTTGTGTGACGGTCAGTTCAGAACCCGTAGATTAGTCGGCCAAATTATCAGAAAATATGGTTACCCTACCAAAAAAAAGGATGTTAGCGGAACGTCGGCTTTCATGTATGCGGGCTGTTAATGAAATACATGATTGATATGAGGGTGTTTATATGTTCAAAATATGTAGGTGATGGGTATAGTTCGGCCATTTGGAAAGATAAAGGGTTTAGCTGGTGCTTTGTTGAAAGTTGTAGGGTTTGGGTTGTGAGATAAAAGTTCCCATTTATAGTTGATTTGATCAGTGTTTAATTTCGTTCAGTTTCGCCGCCTAAGCTTCCATAATAATGATGGTTTCATTCCACTTTCTCCACACACAAAATCCATTATATTATTGGTGGTACTCTGATCACCCATAGCAGATCCAACTCATAACTCTTATCAATTACCTTTCCACTTAAAATAATATTATTAAAATAATCTAACGCACTACTTCACAACATTCACGACTTCACTTCACTTCACAACTTCTTTACACTTCACTACTTTCTCTTCAATTCACAACTTCACGCGCTTAACTCAACTTCACTTCACTCCTAGACACTACTATGATTCAACACAATCTTTCATACTTACTAAAATTCACCCGATCTAACTATACTTACAATGTCCACCAAATTACCTATTTCACTACAACTACAATACACACCTTTACAATATACACCAATTGATTACTAAATATACTTACACCTTCACAATAACCAAAAATTCCAAAACTACAATACTTATTGACTTGATGATAAGAGGTATTATTCTCTTGCATTTGAGGAATTGAGCTTGAATCACTTGGGAACAAAAGCTTAAGATTAAATGATCAAAGGGTTGTAGGAGATGTGTGGACTGATTTTAGACAGAAAAGAATAAGTGCAAAAGGTAAGAAAATCAGCGGGGAACAGGCACAGTTATTTTATAGGGCAAATAACTGCAGGAGCGTGTTTTGTTTCTGGCAGACCCCTTTAAAATTAAAGGGACCGCCCATGCTTGGACGCTCTCTTTTTTTCTTTTTCCAGACGAGGTGTTTTATGAACATTCTTCCCGTTTTTGGTTAGTATATTTGTTTTCAAATTTTTTAATTTTGATTAAACATTTTTTTTAAATACAAATATATTTGTAAAAGTTATTAAAAATGTTTGTAACATTTTGTTAAAAAAATAGGAAGTTCGAATTAATAATTCCTTTGATCATAAAAGCATTAAACTTTTATTTAATACCATCCTTTAAGTGATTTAATTTTCGAAGTGAAAAATTTTATACTAATTACTTGCTTACGTTTTTAATTTTACATTGAGCAGTTTTTACATTTTTGTGATTATCAAAACGTAGAGAGGGTCGAAAAAATTTTAGTAGCGTTTTTTAGGCTTATTTCTATCAACACCCGTCAAGAATCGTACCCGGACTTATTTTTTTTTATCAATCTTAAAACCCGGTCAACGCGCCCTCGACATTCACTACAACAAACAAATTCAAAACCCCAACTCACACACCCTGACTAACGGTCCAAGTCGGTTTGTCCAGTCGATTTTGGATTATTTAGCCCATAACCAAATTTAATATTCACCTTTATCTGATTTTAATAAAACCTATGCATATGAGTAAAACTAAAAAGGACAAAAAGAATAATAAAATAAAAAACGCCCGGCCTGTGTTTATGTTAGCCATGATACCACCGTTTCATCAACTCTAAATTGATTGTTTAAGATGTGTGGACCGGCCTTTGACCTCCTTTAGGAACCGTTTTTTTTTTTTCTTGAACATTGAGTGTTTTCATCCCTTTTTGGCCGGTTGGTCACACTTTAACTTTTTATTTACACATTCAAAGTACAAATAGTTAAAGCATAATGTAATAGTATCTAAAGCATGTATTGAAATGTCTCGATCAAATATTTAATGTGTGCAAATCAATTCCCATACTTAAACCATATCTTTTTTTTTGCTTTGACACAGAATTTATTCATTAGGATTGACGCTTTGATATGTCGCTTTTTTAGTACCGTGGTTTTTGATCTTTGGCGACTGACCCTAAGGGTTTGAACCACTCCACACTGATTTCTAACCAGGTATATAAGCGTCATTTTTCAGGAGGTGGCGTTGGATATGCGCTTTTCTATTAATATTTGTTTACTAATCAAATTAGTTCTTTAAAACCTTATTTTAAATACATATTTAAAAAGTAAATAAATTTATATTATGATTACAATGAATATTAAATTTGCGAATTATTTAAGTTAAAGTGAGAAAAGATTAACATAAAAACATATGTGACTTAACATTTTTTAGGGGCAAAATACATATGGGAGGTGATTTGCACACTCCATTATTTGATTTGCACACTCATATTGTGTCATGACATTTATACCCTTAACATTTATGTCTTGAATTAGCCACTATCCCACTAATTAAATGTTTAGGGGTTTAATGTCAAGAGCAACTCATTTTGAGTGTGCAAATCAAAATGTGGAGTGTGCAAATCATTTGCCTATATAAAAACGAAAAAGCGCAACCAAATACAAACTAACACATCCACCAAATCAACAAGGACCCTAAAATACATACAAGAAATCTATATTAACTAACAAAAAGATACTAAATGACCAGAGACACTATAATGAAAACCAAAATGTCATGCCACAATCACACAAAGAAGAATAAAACCTGTCCTAACCCACTGACCCACAAACAACATATGACTAAATGACCACTCACGAATTAAATATAAAACTTGTAACATACATTCAAGAAGCAGCCAAACACCCATATACCTTAAACCACTTTAGAAGAACCACCGACTTGCAGACTATATAACCTGTATTGCACTGACGTGCAGACCTCTTTAAACCACTGTACCCTAAGACATTTGCAAATATGTAAAATATATAACAATCTTTAATCTATTAATCAAGTTTATATCCACCAAAGCTATCTACATGATTAAATTTTTCATTCATATAAACAGTTTAAAAAAAAACTATCAAAACGTCTTGCAAAGTTTATACTAATGGATTAAAGCAAAACATCTCAATTCACGTATGTAAACTTAAAAACAATCAACAATAGCACGAAACCATGTTTTCTATCTCATGACTGTCCATTTATTTTTAGACCAATCTTCACCACATTCCAACAACAACAACAACAACATACCCAATCCCGCCTAAGCGGGGTATGGGTTTCACCACATTCCAACTATTACATCAAAATTCCATAATCTTTAATCCAAGAAAAAAAACCCAATAGAAATAATACCAAAACCAGACAAAAGCTGCTAGCTAGTATAGTTTTTTTTCTAAAGGAAAAAAGCATGTTTTACATTAAAGCTGCAATCTTAATAGTCTTTTATAAATAGTTACAAAAAAGTGCTTATTGCCATCCCAAAATTATGCAGTTAAGAAATATAAGATCATTATCAGTTAACTAATTTTTGGCCAATGCCGAATTACTTTTGTGAATATAGTTAATGCGGCTATCATTATCAGTTAACTAATTTTTTGTCAATGTCGAATTACTTTCTGAATATAGTTAATGCGGCTAATCCTAGCAGACAGAGTAAAAAGATTAGGAAAATGCCGAGAACCTGCATTTGTGGGATACTGCTAGCCGTAACCACCACTTCACTAACAAACGCCGCCATATACTCCCAACTTCATATCTAAAAACATTAGCCTCGAATATTTCCCAAGGAAGCTTATTTGTATCGTGTGGCTCTCGTGTTCGGCTGTGAAAGCCATGAAGTAACAAAACTCAGAGGAGTTGGGTTGTCGAAGGGTAATACTCGAAATGACACCATTTGCAGACATAATGTATATTGTGTAGGGTGTATAACCTTCACTGTCACGTCCTCTTAGGTTGTGTTTGGCGAAACGTAGCAGTAGCAGTAGCGGAAAGCAGTAGCAGTAAGCAGCAAGCAGTAGCAGTAAGTAGCAGCAGTTAGCAGTAGCTGTTTGTTAAATAAAAGTGTTTGGTAACGTAGCTGTGAGCAGTAATTATAAATGTAAAATGACTAATAAAGACACATACACATTAACATTAAAAATTTTTAAAATAAATAAAGGGGGCATATATGTCATTGAGAGCCTAAACGCTAGCGGTAGATTAAATGCTTCTTGATGAAGGTTTTGGTATAGGAGCGGTTCACAAAATTCAACGCTGGTTGCTCGTTGCCAAACAAACATTATATTTAAACCGCTAGCCGCTTGTCGCTAGTTGCTCCAAAACGCTCTCAAACGCTTGATACCAAACATACCCTTAGCTTGCTTCAAAGCTCTTGAAGCATGTTTCAAATTCTACAATTTCCACAAATACCAATCTTTATCAAAACTCTCATACATTGAGAATTAAATCGCAAAACAAATCAAAATCATATATCCAGAATTATATCGCAAAATAAAAGCTCACAATTTCAGAATTAGCCGTATAGGTATCCCTGATAAAATTTCCCCAAACTAAAAATAATGCTTATCTTGTAATTGCCTATTTAAATTTTCAAAAACAAAAGTAAAATTTTAACCCAACATTTAGCAAGCAAAACTTAATTTACAATATTTATACATCTACTTTTTTACTTATACAGCAGGCATAAGCAATTACATTAACTTATAAACTTAAACCAACAACAAATTAATAAATCGAAAAAGACATACCTTAGAATTCTGCTCGCACTACCCGATTTCTGAATCCCAAAAACCTGTACCACATCACATGTCCAAGCCGAATACAACCAAAGAAAGTTGACCATGCCGTTTGGTCGAACGCAATTTTGTAGGAACTACCCACCAATCTTTGGAAGGAATAAGAGCCTTACAGAAAAATAGTAAATGCATTAGTCAAAGATATATTGATCGAAATAAGTGATCTTGGTGTCTTTTATAAGACTGATACAAACACGGTTGAAAATTAAACTCTGATTACAAAATTTTTTGAAGGTGAATACTTATAGGACATTATTGTCTGTAGGTAGTTTTATGATTCTTATAATGGAAATAACGTATATCAGCAAGCCTTCCCCACATTCTTTATCTTTGGTTATAGTATTAAAACAAATTTTATGTAAAATTGGACAATGATCGGTTTTTAAGTCCATAACCATTCTTAATTTTTTTTTTTTATTTAAACATCCCAAACATATGTGAAACAAACAAAAGCAATATTCAATTAAATCCAATAAATTGAAGTATACACAGAAATAAGATCAACAAAAAAACATTCATGATGATCTTCTCCCACATGTTAGGCCAGCCGGTTTCAATGCCAGTAGTTGATTATCTTTTGGCTTGTGGATTTTGCATCTGGCTTTGTTTAGGACTGAGATATTGAGTAGGATTTTGGTAGATCTGTGCATCATTCATTGAGATGCTAGGGTAAGTGACAATTTTGCCTCTAATAATGTAACAATGACAATTATATAGAAAAAGTTGATATAGATGACCTTCTTCAAATCCTTATACCTTGTAAATACTCTTTAGAGTAATATTTACACTGTTCGGACAGTCATTAAGTGCCGAACGTTATTATATAGTTGATCCTTCACTTTAACAAACCACACTTATGCTCGTTAAATCTTATCATGTGATACCCATGTGAGGATATAATAGACATTTTACACTTCCTAATATATTAATAATTAAAAAAAAACATCGTAACCATCCCAGTCACATAACCACCTTAATACATTCATATCCTCACACCTACGTTTTTCTCCTATAACTAATTACATATAACTTAATAAACAAACAAACAGCATCCCTCAAGTTATAGAATACCTCATCAAAGGCTTAAAATGTAAATTGCTTATTTATAAAATCAAAAAAAAGACAAAAAGTATTTTGTCTTTCTTCTTCTCTACTGTGTTACCTGCATGAGAATCAAAAGAAAAAAATGGCAATAAAAAACAAACTCACCATTTTTAACCCAAAATAAACAATGTAAAACAAACCAACTGTGGATTTTTTGCTTTTGAATGTGCATCGAACTCGGTCGGGGTGCCGACCCATTCGTCCAAATTGCCATTCGCCGATCGACATGGAGAACCACCCCATAATAGGGCGACCGATTCGTTTTGGTGGTCGACTACATCGACGACCGATCTTTTAAATAAACATCACCCGTATTAACCCCTCTCGCTCCTTATTGTCATCTTTGTTATTATATCAATCACCATACTACCACCCTCACCACAAAAAACGGCTCCACCCTCACATTTATACAACCATCGCCGTACACCATATGATCCATCGCCGCTCGCTATTTCACCTTAAAAAAATTTACACCGCGATGACCCATCTCTGGTGGTTGGTGGTGGTGTTAACCATTATCCATATCAATTAAGTTCGCTCTACTCATTTCGTATTTAAAAATGATTTAAGATCTTTTTTTATCCCGTTTATTGCAAGGTTAAATCTCGTTAGAATCGAGTTGACTCGAAGAGAGTCACGACTGAGCTATAATCGCAGCCTAAGAGGGGTTGTTTATATTCTATGATGTGGAATTGCTATGCTTACTTGATGAGTTTTAAATGATGTTGTTTTTCAAAATTGGTTAATGTGGTTTTTTAGTTTTAATTTATGTTTAGGTTGCATAGTTTATACTTCCAAATACTCTAGTTTTGTATAAATGTGCCATTTTTTCATTTTTTTTTCGTATAAATGTGCCATTTTTTCATTTTTTTTTTCAAATACTCTAGAACTACAAGTTTATTTCTAGAGTGGGTTCGGCACAACATATAATCACGTCCACAAATTTGTTGTTGAACTTGTGTACTTGAATTATTACAACGGTTCACTAATAGATCTGGGATTTGGTATTTGCTACTCCTATTAAAGGGTACCGCATTTGGCATTATATCAAATAAGCATTCTTTAAGTGTTTCTACCAATCTATGTGTTACGGAACGTGAAGTCAGGATAACTATCATAATAGGATTAGGATAATTATCATAGTTTAATATGTGTTAGGATATGTGTTTGAGTCGTTTTTGGATAGGTATTTGTTTAAGAATGTTTATCCTTTCCTCGTGATTATCTTGTGTTTATTTCAGCTATAGATAACCGAATGGGTTTATTACTGAAAGTTAAGTTTTGGTCACATAAATAAAATATCTATGTTTTCTATCTTTTCTTCTTAGGAGCTTCGCATTCTCGTTGAAAAGGGTGCTTGTGCTACTATCCTGATACTATCCGCAAGGGTCGTATCAATTGGTGCTTTCATTGAGAGTCCTCGTTGAGGGCTACCGATTTAAAGATTATAAAAAAAGTTACTGTTCACCGAAATACTATTCCCGGTACTGTTCATCATGTATTATTCACGGTACTGTTCATCAAAAAAAAATATTTTGGCTGATCTGCGAGTTGCTGTTCTTCGGTCCAAAAGAAAAAACATTTTTTTCTTTTCTTCGAGCTACTTTTCATGGCATCAGGCGACATCGACCGGGACGCGGAATGCACACTTTCTAAGCTCTTGCAAATGGGTACGGTGGCCGAATATTAGAATGAGTTTGAGATGCTTATAAAGAAAGTAACGATCTTTGAATCTTTACTTACATCGTTTTATATCTCCGGACTTAAACTGACATTATCAATAGAACTGTTGAGGGCGAGGCCTACAACTTTAGGGGAAGCCTTCTCCTTAGCCCGTATAATAGAGGCTCGTTTGGAGGCAATTGCAGAGAAAGAGAAAGAACAGATCATTAAAAAGAAAGCAGATACCATTCTATCATTACGAAGTGAATTAGCTTCACCTGAGATTAAAAGGTCCTTAGATGCTGATGTAGATATTGGTATTGATGAGGTTAGTAGCGCGATAGACTGTGTTTTCCATATTGGTGAGAGTAATGAAGTTCGTAGCAAGAAGAGTCGTAGGGCAACGGAAGGCGAAAGAAGGGCGTTGTGTTATGTCCAAGACAGCGGAAGGCGAAAGAAGAAAAAAATGGAGGCTGAAATTCAAAGAAGATTATGGGATCTCGGAATCAAGATCGTTTTTAGACAACACCTTGAGGACAAGGTGGTTTCTGAAGGGGTGGGGAGTGTTACGACCGTGAAGTCGCGGATAACTATCAAATAGGATTAGGATAATTATCATAGTTTAATATGTGTTAAGATATGTGTTTGAGTTCGTTTTGGATAGGTATTTGTTTAGGATGTTTATCATTTCCTAATGTTTATTTGTGTTTTTCGCTATATATACCGAATGAGTTTATTAATGAAAGTTAAGTTTTGGTCAAATAAATAAATATCTGTGTTTTCTCTCTTTTCTTCTAAGGAGCTCACACACGCTAAAAATGGTGCTACTATCCCGATACTATCCGCATAGGGACCACTGTCGTATATAATGATTAAAGATAACATGTTTCAAGCCGTAAAATAATCGCATTTGTCCATGATAGTTAAGTTGCAAAACTCCTAAACTATTATTTTCTCCTAGCAATCCCTCATAATCTAATCATTTTCACTACAAAAATACACTCTAAACTAATATCTGTTACTTTCGAAACCCATACCAACCTACTTAGGATTTAGATGTTGAATTTGTAATTGTGATTAGGATTTTGATTTGAGTTTGGGATAAGTGTCGAGAGAAAAATATTATTATAAAAAATATATAAATAATAATAGAAAATATAAAAAAGATTGAGTGGGAAATATTATTTGATACTGTGAGTTAGAGATGTTTGATTGAATACTGTCACACACTTTTATCAAAGTCACCTTCCCACCCAAGTTTTGGTACCGTACTTGTTTTTGTGAATCATAGTATTACTTTTACAAACCAAACAATTATTATTAACAATCAATGTATTCTTGTGAGTCAACAACCCTCAACCAAACGGGCCCTTAATGTGTGCAAATCAATTCCCATACTTAAACCATGTTCTTTTTTTTTTCGCGTGAACCGAATTAATTCATTAGGATTGGGCTTTTGATATGCGATTTTTTTTAGTAACCGTGGTTTCCGATCTTTGGCCGACTGGGGACCCACGGGGTTTGACCCGATAATACCTCATGATTCAAACCAGGGTAACCCTGTCATTTTTCAGAGAGGTTGGCGCTGGTTAGTGGATATGCGCTTTTCTATAATTTTTGTTACTATCAAGTTAGTTCTTTTTTTACTTATTTTAAAGACATAGTTAAAAAGTAAAAAATTTTATATATGCTTACATGAATATTAAATTTGCGGAATTATTTAAGTTTTTAAAAAAAAAAAAAAAAAAAAAAAAAAAAAAAAAAAAAAAAAGTGAGAAAGATTAACATAAAAACATATGTGACTTAACATTTTTTTAGGGGCAAAATATATATGGAAGGTGATTTGCACACTCCATTATTTGATTTGCACACTCATATTGTGTCATGACATTTATACCCTTAATATTTATGTCTTGAATTGCACACTCCACTAATTAATGTAGGGGTATAAATGTCAAGAGACAAACATTTTGAGTGTGCAAATCAAAATGTGGAGTGTGCAAATCATTTATAAACGCAAAAGCGCAACCAAATACAAACTAACACATCCACCAAATCAACAAGGACCTATAATAGTACAAGAAATCTATAATTAAATTAACAAAAAGATACTTAATGACCAAAGACACTATCAATGAAAACCAAAAAGTCATGCCACAATCACACAAAGAAGAATAAAACCTGTCCTAACCCACTTACCCACAAACAACATATGACTAAATGACCAGTCACGAATTAAATATAAAACTTGTAACATACAGTCATGAAGCAGCCAAACACCCATATACCTTAAACCACTTTAGAAGAACCACTGACTTGCAGACTATATAACCTGTATTGCACTGACCTGCAGACCTCTTTAAACCACTGTACCGTAAGACATTTGCGAATGAAGTACCCGGAAGTTCAAATAACCGCTTGCCACAATCTTGATGATCAACTAGGAACATTTAGTCATATGTGATGGACATGACTAATAGGTTTAGTAGTCCCACAAATAGTAGTCTAAAGGCCATACAGTCGCACTTTAGCCGACTAAAAGAACTATCCCTGCTACAAGAGCATGAGTCAATCAATCTATAATAAAGCCCACTTTACTGCAAACATTTTCAATATCCAGAATGCCTTCCACTTTTCTCAGCAAACATGACAAATATTGTGAAACATAAGCATCGCAAATAAGATCAACCTTCCTATTCAATATCTACTACCAAGTAAAAGATAAAAGATTATTCATGGCCACAACCTTAGGAAAAACTCTCTAATGGATTCCATGTGCCTCCTTCTACAGGAGTAAACAGTTGCACTGATGCTAGCGAATCACAGCTTGATAAGCAACACGAACTGAAGCACGCAGGTCTCTAGAAATCGGGCCGATATGCTAAAGACAAACTGGTGATCCCTGCAAAGATATGGGCATAAGCAATTCTAAGAATGAAACTGTTTAGTTCATACATGCTAGCGATGGACTAGATAAATAGGTATCAGACCTGTCATGGCTGCCAACACGATGCAAGATGCACAATTTCAACTACTGTCATTTACTGCAAAGATTTTCATATAATTGTTTACCATTTACTATTAGCATCGGTTTACATATTTATATTAGCATACCACTCGTTTATTCGTATAATTGTTTACCATTTACTATTAGCATCGGTTTACATATTTATATTAGCATACCACTCGTTTATTCGTTTAAACGAATAACATTATAACATTTAGTAAATACGCATCATAAATTATAAAATCATATAGTAATTAAGAGTCATCTTACATAGCATTTCAATGAAAGGGCTCGATAGGCTGCGGTAGGGTTATGGAGACACTCGATCGCACCCGACATTGATTGGGGGTCATTGAGGATTGGTTCGGGGCAGCCAAATCTTCGCGCGCACTCGGAGAAATCACTCCAGTGGTTTGGCATGTATGCCGCCCAATCATATTTACCTTTCCCTTCCGCTGCGAGAAGCATTTCCGTACCATCAATAAATTTCTCAGCGAGCACATCTTTAAACGGCACAAAGCGAGCAGGCTCTGATATCATGAGAGAAGTGATACCGAAACTGTGTTTCCATTTCAATGGCTCTCCCTTATTTCGAATAACCGCAAGTGCCGCATCCTCAAAAACTTTTTTGCTTAATGTTATTCCCACTATTTCATCCTCGCCGAGCAAATCCCGATAGCTTCCTGTGTACCCTGTTAATTGTGCGTGTTTCATCCAACGATTTACTCTATCTTCACTGAACTCGCGATCCCCCAACTCATACAAAACCTCCCCCTCCCCATCCTCCACCGCAACTAGGGAAACATCAAGTTTCCTAAATACCCAACTAAATATCCTATCAGCAAGATGATGTCGAACAGGCACTTTAATAAAACCTACTTCTCGGTTGTTTTCGATCTCTCCCACAAAGTCACTCATAAAATCCGACCAATTCGTCTCATCTAGTATGTAATTCATAATCGTCACACGATCGGCATCATTGATATCCGTCAACTCCTCCGCTGGGTAACCATAATAAGAACCCTCGCGGCGGGGGATGGGGTAGCCGATACCGTCCTCCATAAATTTGATTAAATACATTAACGAACCGATTATATATTTTATAAAAAATAATTGTAAATAAAAATTGTATATTTAAAAAAAAAATTAAATAATAATTATATACGAACCGACCGGAACGAACCGAGAAACCAGACCGACCCAGCCGAAACGAACCGATTATATATTTTATAAAAAATAATTGTAAATAATAATTATATATTTTATAAAAAATAATTTTAAATAATAATTATATACGAACCGACCGGAACGAACCGAGAAACCGGACCGACCCAGCCGAAACGAACCGATTATATATTTTATAAAAAATAATTGTAAATAATAATTATATATTTTATAAAAAATAATTTTAAATAATATATTTTTTAAATATTAATTATTAAAAACTCTAGTTTTTTAATAAATATAGTTTTGATATATTAATAAAACTTTTAGTAAAAGGTATAGTTTTGATATATTTGTGATATATTAAAACTTTTATAATTTTTTAATAACACTTTCCCCGGCGACATGTCGCCGGGGAAACCTCTTTTTATTTTTGCGAAAAAACCCTCCAATATTTTCGTTATGGCGCCATTTTCCGCTAAAGGACAAAATTGTAGTTTCCCCGGCGACATGTCGCCGGGGAATGTCGCCGGGGATAAATCTGGTACTAAAACCAGATCTGAGTTTACAGACTCATCCCAAAACGTAAAACATAAAAAAAACTACTCCTAGGCGATTTTAACAGCATCACCACCACCTCTCACCCACCACCACCTCCGGCACCACCACCACAGAACCCACCACCACCACCACTACTCACCACATAACCCACCACCACTCACCACCTCCTCACACGAGCACACGAGCACAATTAATACCGCCACCACCTCCTCCTCCTCCTCTAAACCATAATTCTTTTCTAAACCCTCTAAATGATAATTCTTATACTTCTTTTTCTAACCCTATAATTGTTGGTGGTGACCTCTTGTAATTTTCGCCGAGTCCACCATTGTAATTTTTGTTTTAATTTTTTTAATTATGATAAGGTTTGGTATAATTTGGTGTTAATTATAAAAATGTGTTAATTTTTTTTGTTTGGCAGTTGGTAGCCGAGTCACAGCCGGGCCAAGCCGAGTCCACAGCCGACCGAGTCCACAGCCGAGCCGACAACGGGCCGAATACACCGAATGTATGTTATAATTTTTTTTTCCTTTTGGTATCCCGGGTGACATGTCACCGGGGAATGTTTATTGTTTAAATTTTGTTAGTTTATAGTTATTATTAGGTGAATTGCGTTAAAATTATGTATGTTTATAGTTTGACATGTCTCCGGGGTGGTTATTAATACAATAAGCTCATATATGCTGAAATAAGTTGAAATAAGCTATAAGCTGTTTAAGAACAACTTATTTTAAAAAGATGTTTAAAAACAGCTTATTTGATTTAAATGTATGTTTTTATATGATATAAATGGATATGCGTTTGGTATTTATTTTATTGAACCCTTTAGGAATGTTATAGGATTTTAGTGATTAAATTCGGAAAATCCCCGTCTGAATTTAATCATCCTATAGAAAACCCGTCAAAGTCCCCTGTTTGGGACTGCTTTTTTTGAATGTTTTGATCTCATTTAGGATATGATTGCGGATAAAATTGGTTTACAAATTGAGATGATTTTGACAGTGTTTTTCTCCTTTACTCCTACAAATATGTCCTTTAAACACATATTTGGGGAGTTTGTAGGGAAATGCAGCCGAAATTTTCTCAAATAGTAAATCGGTTATACGTATGTCATATATAGACAAATCATATCAAAGAGTTGGTTAGGATTGCCTCCATAGTTGCACATGTAACAAAACATCTCGTTTTCCACGTTGAATTGTGTTGTAATTAAGTAGCATATAATAACCTCAATGTAACGAAAAAAGCTCAGTTATGGTAATCGATGATAAGAGTTTGACACTTTTAGAGCGTCATGAACGAGCATTTTTATATCGGTCTTGAAAAATTCATCGATCATTACAAGCCGTTAGTGAATAGTGCCGGGAAAATAAGATGTCTATGCAAGTCTTGTCGAACAATATTGTGGGTATCCATCAAACACCTTTCAGACCACATTGTGAGACATGGGTTTGACCTAGGTTATAAAACATGGGTTCACCACGGTGAACCGATCTTCCTCCGCCACCGCCAGTAATAGATAACACAAGACAACCTCAGATGAGTGACATGACAGCGTTACTTAATGATCTTAGCTATATTCTCGCGAATAATGAACACAATTGAGCCAACTCAATGGAGATATTTGTGAGACAATAACGACCGACCAAGCTACACGTAACGAGTTTTGAAGAGTTTATATGCCAGTGGTCAACGAGGAGCTTGTACCCCAGTTGTGACCAAGTGACTCGATTAGACTTTATGGCAAAGTTACCTATTTTAAGGTTAAAGGTAGATGGACGTGAATTCTAATTCACTGATAGTTAGAGTATTTTCCATAATGTATTTCCCATCAGTAAAGATACAAGTTCCCCCACCGTCATATTTGCAATAAAGGAAAGACATTTAAAACGATCGTTTAGGGTACGAGTCGATACATGCTTTGTGAACACGATTGCTGCTTATTTCAAGTGAGACGATAACAAAGATTTGGATTTCTGTCCGGTGTGTAATACGAGTAGATGGAAAGACAGTAACACACCGGGGAAGAAGTTCAAAGAAAGATGTTCCTTACTTCGATCATTCCTAGACTACAACGTTTGTACAAGTCAAGTCACACTGCAAAGGAAATGATTTGGCATGCTACTGGAAAGTATACGGAGCCCGGTAAGATGCAACACCCTGTTGATGGTAGAGCATGGAACCAAGTATCCGGATTTTGCAAGAGAACCAAGAAATGTTCGACTAGGGTTGGCTGCTGATGGTTTCAATCCGTTCGGCAACCCTTAGTCACTTGCTCAGGAGGCATGGGGCCTTGATATGACAACATACAATTCTGCCTCCGTGGTTATGTTATGACAGAGAGTTCTTTTATGTTGACGTTGTTAATTCCTGGCCCTAAATCCCCGGGCAAGGACATTGATGTTTACTTAAGGCCTTTAATTGAGGACCTAAAGGTTTTATGGGACCGGAAAGGTGTCGAGACTATAGACGTTGCTTCAGGCCAGAAGTTCAATATGAGAGCGATGGTTTTATGGACCATCAATGATTTTCCTGCTCGAAGTAGTTTGTCTGGGTAGAGTGGGCAAGGTTACAAGGCATGCCCTACATGTAATAAAGACACTCTATTTGTTCGTGTGTTAAGCAAAACAGCTTATATTGGCCATATAAGATTCTTAAAGAAGCCCGTATAAAAGGAGAGTTCACGTGAATTCAATGGGCCAAACCGATTAATAGATATCCCTCACTAATGAATATGGCCTGATAAATCCCTGGCACAGTCTTGATAGATTGCCAACGCGTCTGACGGGTAAACATCCGAGTTTATGGGGGTGATATAAAACGCAATGGTTCTTTGTACGACTTAACTGACTAAACGTTCTATTTTTTTACGAAGCTTGAGTATTGGTCTTTTCTTACACTAAGACACAATTAAAGACATCATGCAATCAAAAAAATGTGTTGGAGGCCAACTTGATACACTTTGTAATGAATGACGAATCTAAATAACACCCGCCAAGGCAAGACAAGACATGCAAAGTTGGGTAATTCGAAGTGGCTTGTTGCTCGGCCAACCAAAAACGGGAAGTGCTTAGAACCTCTGGCTGCGTTATTCATTCACACCTAGAGGACCGAAAAAAAGATTTGTTAGTTCATCAAAGGAGTAAACTACCAGATGGGTTCGGATCATGCTTCAATCACAAATGACCGATAATGATACCAATATAACGGCCTTAATTCTCATGACTTGTCATATAAAGATGCAAGTTTACTTCCTTACGGCTTCAAAATTAACTTGCCCGATATATTGCAAAACCAAAAATCGAGCTATGTTCTTTGTCTAAGTAAATATGCTACAGCAACTTTGATGGATGATGACATGTTTGAGAAAGCTCAGATCACAGGTGGCTCGATATTCTGTGTGGATCTTGAGCTCCAAATATCCTCCCTTTTTGACATTAAGATCACTTGGTTATCTATTTAACTTTATAGGCTCTTGAAGGCGGGGGCCCTATTCGCCCCCGGGGTGGATGTTTTCATTTGAAAGCTACATGAATAAGCTAAAAGTTATGTACGAAATAATTGCAAAGCCGGAAGTTTCGATTGCGGAGGGTTTATGATTGTCAGAAGAAGCATTGACTTACATTCATCATGTATTATTGGGATGTTACCACAAAAATTTAATCGTCCCGACCGTAATGTGGATCCCCCTCCCCCAACGTGTCAGTTTCAGGTGTTCCGATCGGTATGTAAATCGATTGGTTTACGGTCGGTTATTCGGTTTGATGCCCAAGAGTTGAAGAAAGTGAAATGGTATGTACTTCACAACAGTCTAAGGAATCGACACGTACCGGTCCCAGTTCAAGAGTACGCGTTTTTTTTTTAAACTTCTTTATCATAACTTATCATTTTTGATGACTTATTCAAATACCATGAACGTTTTATCAGTTTATTTCCTACAAAGACATGAAAGAAGAATTCCCCGAGAGGGTTTGTGTCGCAGTAAAACTTAGACTTATTTTGTGTACAAACTGTAAAAAGTAATCAATATCATATTTTGTGTTCTCTATCTAATCCTATCTTCTTCATAGATCCATCAACGTCACATAGACAATGACAAAGACCCATAGGTTAGCACAACCAACGAGTTATTCGCTTTGGCTTGTGGACCAACATGGACTCTAATCTCAATAAACTCTTGCGTAGTCGACTGTGTGAGGTATGTCGTGCACAGCCGCGATGAACGTCGCACAACTCAAAACAGCGGCATTTGTTCGCCTGGCCCTGACAAAGAAATGTATTATGGTCAGCTTTAAGAAATCCTCGAGTTTAAGTATTTGTTGTTCAAAGTTGTGTTGTTCCGAGTTAAGTGGTTCGACACTTGCAACCAAGGACGTAAAGTCAAAC
Organism: Tanacetum coccineum; assembly: GCA_026074375.1. Classification (NCBI taxonomy): domain Eukaryota; kingdom Viridiplantae; phylum Streptophyta; class Magnoliopsida; order Asterales; family Asteraceae; genus Tanacetum; species Tanacetum coccineum. Next base: position 21,336 of record BQNB010025196.1, read on the forward strand.
GTCTTGTACCTTAGAAACAACATACACAATCGACTGCAGAGGTGAGCGTATAAAAATGAACAATACATCTCGTAACACAAGTCCAAACAAGTCCTTTACATTGAAATAAGACCCAAAACCCCAACTGGAGGGTCGACGAACAGTTTAATCTAAAAAGTTTTCTGATGGGGGTGTTATCGATGGTAGAGGACGATCCGATATTATACATAAAGAAAACTCATCTGATCTCCCCACTTTCTACTGTTTTGAATGACTTGATAATGCGACCTTGCATATAGATGTCAATCAACGAGGTTGACACACACCAGATATCATTGATGTTGTTGGACGCAAGAAAACCCAAATGATATTACTGATGATAAGACGCCCTACCTCATTATTTAGCAGATTCTGATGATGAAGACCTCATCAATGATGATGATGATGGTGTTGACAAAGTTTATTCTAGTGAAGAAGAAGATTGATCTTGAAGTTGCAACTTGCAAAAACAACTTATATATTTGAATGAATGAATGAAATTGTCATGGAATTGTTTAAATGTGTATATTTTATTTGGATATCTATTATTGGATGTTCGCAGCTTATATTATTTTGTTCATGAATTTCTATATGTTATGCTAATTGTACTTGTACAGATGTCAGCAGATGTTGCCCGGTCCCACGGCGGTGAGGATCGTCCCCCTCCACACCATGTACCCAGCGGTTGCATGGGTTGCTTTGCTAACCGAGGTAAGAATAATTGGATTATTGTAATACAAGCATAAATTTGATACATATATTGAACTTGCTTGCCTTGAATTATTAAAACTTTATCACTCACTTGATTTTGCAGGCAAAGGCAAACGAAAGCCCAATTTGGGCGGCAGGGCAGCGGGCAGCTGCATACCCGCGACAAGACCTGAAACCTCTCCTTAAAAGAAATCACGGACAAAAAAGCCCCGTCCCGATCCGTGTTTATGAGCTGAGTGACAACAAACCTTAAGTCATCCTCGGTGACCATGCGGCTCATTTGTCCGTACTAACATCAGGGAGGTCATTAGGTGGTAGTGCCTTTGTACTACCGCTTCATGTGCTTGAAGGTCCCAAAAGAGCGAATGCGTCGCTCATTACAAGAAATTGGGGTCAGTCATCCTTTTATGTTTATTTTCATTAACGTGTTTATTTATTTAATTGTGTATATTTATCTAAATTTCGTTTAATTTATTTATATCATATCAATAAATAAACAAATTTAAATAAATATTATAAATTAATATTATCTAACTCTGTACTTCGTTTTTTTTGTATATGATTGCAGACCCAGTTTGATCTGAGGCCGCACATGGAATCCCCCGAATGGACAGAGATCAACGCGGGCATCCAGCAACACTTGCAAAAAGCGTACAATACCAACAAGGCTGCTTTCAAGGCCCAGCATTGGGTTATAGACCCCACGACCGGGACTTACGATGTTGAGAAGATCAGGCGGCACATCTCTGAGACATTACGACGTAAGAGTGAGGGAAAAAATACAAGTTTTGGAATGATCCTAGGGGGAGGGGGGAAGGAACATGCCTGAGCCGCTCAAAATCGGCAAAACTGGCAAAGAGCACGGTGATATCTCGACAGGGATCTCGGTCGCTTGCTCGCCTTCGAGTGAGATGGTAAAAACATTATAATTATTTTTACATCATATTATACATATATACTTATTATACCCTTTGTGTGTGTTATGATTTGTCGTTTTTAATTTGTTTCATCATATATGGTGTGGCATGTACAGAGGCAAAAGCTCACACTCAGGAGTACCCGTCGCTCATTGACACCTTCTTCGTGGCACACACTGTTAACGGGGAATTCCTTCAGGATGAGGACCGACGTATATACGTAAGTTTTGTTTCAAAACAAACTTTAATGAATTATCGAGAATTAATGTAGCAACCCGACTAATATATTAACTATCTTGTGTTTTTGTCATTACATAGGAGGAGATGAGGAGGCTGGAGGCTACGGGCACCTACACTGATGATGAGATCAATCGCTTGGCTAGAAGGGGTAAGCAGCGAGGGCACATTCCCGGTGTTGGTAGGGTATTGCCAGCACGGGCCACAGCCGGCCCAAGTACTATCGCGTCTGAAAGCATGCTCAAAAGCCTACACAAAAAGGTGGACTTCATGATGAGTCTTTTCAAAAGTGACTCAAAGTACTCAGATATGTTTTCACAGTTTGAGTCGGGTGGTGCCAGCGGGAGTGGCGGGTGCGGGGACGACGAGGAGAGTGCCGACGCTCAGGAGGACGAGGATGAGGATGGCGATGGCGATAGTTAGTTGTGTTATATATGGGTTAGTATGCTACATTGTTTCCCTATCCTACTTTATGTTCATCTTATGTTCATCTTGGCGACCTGTATGTAAACACTTGTTTCCCTATCCTATCATGTTGAATATTGACTTGTAAGCCCCGTTTATGACTAGGAAGCAACGTTTTGAACACATCTTATTCGGATTTTGGACGATTTAGCTTTATTATGTATTGGTTTTGGTACAAGTTGTGATGTATTTGTATTGCGTTGATCCGTTATATTGTATTGTGTTTTGGTACAAGTTGTGATGAGTTTATACAGGTTTTGATACAGGTTTGATGTTTGGTAGATTTTTTCCAGAAAAAATCTGGAAATCGCCTGCTGTGCAGGCTGCAATTAAAAAAAATGCAGACTATTCCCCGGCGACATGTCGCCGGGGATAGTTCAAACCAAAAAACATGCAGTATAATCCCCGGCGACATGTCGCCGGGGATAGTCACGAAAAAACGACCACTTTCTTTGCATTGCGTTGACAAGTCAACATAGGAGGGCATTTTCCCCGGCGACATGTCGCCGGGGATAACTGGTAATTAATTAATCGTTTAGATTAGGGTCGTAATTACTTAATTTTAACTTTGAGATTCCCCAGCGACATGTCGCTGGGGAATGTGTGCCACGGTGGCACTAGTTGTTTGACTGAAAAATACGTGGGACCCACCTTGTCGCTGGGGAACGTATCCCTAGCGAGCGTTCCCCAGCGACTTGTCGCTGGGGAAAGGTATCCCCAACGACAAGTTGATGGGGAAAGCCCCGAATTTTTGCCGGGGAAAAGGGCAAATGTTGTAGTGATATGTTTTGTATGAGACCATCCTGCTGAAAATATGGATTTCGAAGAAAGACCAACACGTTAAATACCTTCAAGCTCACACATACACATATGTTTATGATTTGTGCATATAAAAAGGCATTTACATAAACTTACACGCATTCACACAAGTCATACAGACATACACACACTACATCATATCTTGGGCACATGTTAATAAAAAACTGTTGCATTTGTGATGTAGGAACGAGAATTAAGAGTAATATATCATTGACTGTGATGAAGATGTTGATGGAGGCTTTGCATTCTTAAATGAGGAAAACGAATCAGGAACCTACATATTTTAACTAGTTTATCTTGCTTCATAACATATAAGATCCTAAAACCAGAATTATAACCTCTCTCACTTACGACATTCTATTTTTATTTTTGAGCATTAAGTAATGGTGTTTCATTCCATCCCGAAATTGTAAAATCTAATAAGGAGATGAAAGGAAAATAAAGTGATTGTTACATTATACGGTAAGAATACAGTAGTCAGTACGTACCATATAGATTCTAGCGAAGCATAACTTTTAATAGGTCAATTGTCTATTTGTAATCAAGATTTTGAGATAATCCGAATCTTTCTTTGTAATAAGTGTATGAACAAAGTTTGTAACTGTTTATTCAGTCTTTGATACACACATATAGTTCTCATGACTTGGATTTTATGGTATGTTATACAGGAAGGTATTTGTCTGAGAAAACAAGAAACGGAAAACGCATTTAAGACAGCAAGGAGAAGAATACAGAAATATAGCGAATGCTCATAATTAGTTACTAACCTCTCTCTACTAAGGCATGGTGAGTCCATGCTTTGTGTTATCATACTTGTTAATCATTAAAAGTGTAACACTTCAAATCATGTTTTTTTTAATCTTGTTTGGAGCATGCTTGCGGATCATATCCCAATTCGTTCGCATAAGGAAAGGATCATAAGAATAGAAGACTAACCTTATAATACATAAGGACAATATAATACGTTTTTAGTGAGACCAGTTGATAAGTTGATGATTGAAATTTAGTTACGAGAAGGAATTGATTTAGCATATTTTAGTATGCTTTCTATCCCCTTGGGAAGTCCGTGCATTAATCAACAAATGGTCCCCTCTACTGTTTTTTCTCTACATAAATGCAATAAATCTTTCATGATACATAGATATGGTAGTTTATAGCTTTACATAAAAGTTTCATTTATGGTGAAATAAAGTATGAAACACCCCACACTGATGCATGATTTTTTTTTTAATAAGTTCTAGGAGAAACACTTTTTTCAATAAGAAAATTAGAGTCTATGTATGTAAATTAGACATATGACACTAATCATACTTGTCAAATTTATCATACACCGATGACGACATCTTCTCCATCAGCCCGGTATAATCGATACTAATGGGAGTAATGGAAAGTATATATGGTTTTCAGGTAATATTCTAATGACCTATACGTACTTTTTGTTCTTTTGGTCATGAATATTGATGTGCTCATACTCACTGCTGTGCTGAGTAGCTAGCAAATAGTATAGAAGAACATGAGAAAGAGATAACTATTATAATTATGGTCTAATGTATGATTAGTTTATGATTGCGCAATGTTGTACATTAAATTAAAGTGACCAGCTAACCATCTAATTACATTGTAATGACATTGGACACGGTGTTGTTGCTGATAAGAGCAGCGGTGATGAAGAGAATATTTTAAAGATCAACTAGGTGATGTAAAAGTGGCGGCCATTGGCAATACAAATCTGAAGTAATTGAAACGCAAGATAACCCAAGTCAAAATGGAGGCACAAAAGAAATTTTGTATATGTTATTATGCAAAGCAGATAGGATGGAGTTGTAGGAGAAAAAAAAAGAGCTAGAAATGATAAAAAAAATTAGGAAGATGCTTACAAGGCTATGAGAATTCTCTTATCATATCACGAAGGACATATGAGAAGTCTATAAAAGATGCATTTTTTTTATAAAGTGTGATCATGTTTAACTCATGTATTTAAATAGCTATAAAGTTATAAATGTAACCTTTTTTTTACTAAATTATATACATTTTGATTCTTACGAATGCAACACATGAAACTAGCCAACCCAACGGGCACAACAACAATCTTTAAGCTTTAATTTTATAAAAAGTTTGCTTTTTAAAGTCTAAAACCTCCCTGTTATGTAAATGATACATTTTCAGATGTGAAAATTATGAAACTAGCCTGTTTATCGGGCGAGTCATGAAGTTAGTATTTTATATACGAGTCGATCACATACCAAGTTCAAACTTAAAAATAACTCAGAAAGCCATAATTGGGAATTCAACATTACATGTATGCTTGAACGATCCGATGTCAAACTCTGGTTTCTAAACAACCCCCGAGATTTGTCATTATTAAACTCACATTCAGCCCAATTACACTCGTGATCGAACTAAAATCATCCACTAGATATGCAGTGGTGTCTCAAAGGTAAAATAAGTAAAGTTAGGGCTTTAGGCCCCCAATTTTTGAAGGCTCCGAATTTTCTACAACTTTGTATATATATAAAGTTAGTCACATGTTTTTTTGCCGCCATCTTTAAAAGTCCGATTAATCAAGGCCCCGATTAGCTGATAAATATGAAATAATCTAAGTCTTGGGCTTTTTTTGTTTCTAGTTTTCATATTTTTTAGCTTGCGATTTGTAAAAGTTTAAGCACAAATGTATTGAGTATATATAAAAGGCATATATTTTGCATGAAAAATTAGCAAAGGTTAAATTAAGTTGTGTGATAATAACCATTTACATTGATGAATCGACGTTTGTTTTTCACACAACAAACATACTTTCACTCTATAGCTGTCTCTTATCTACTCATGTATCATTGTTCAATCACAAGTTTCTTTTTCGGATGCTTTAATTTTCGCTAAAGAAATTGCTAAATAAAAACGAACGCGAGACGTAAATTTGAATGAAAAACGAGTTGTTTGTAGAAATATAAAATATGATGATGATGTTGACAATGAAACTATAAAAACGGGTGAAGAGAATTTTAAAATCAATTATTTCTTATATATTGCAGATGAAGCTATTTCACCACTGGAAAGTAAATATGATCAATTTAGATTAAGGTATCTTTAGTTTACTACTACCTCCGTCCCAAAATTATTGTCCAGTTTTGACTTTCTGGGTCTTTCTTTGTCAACTTTGACCTTAAATATTTTTGTTTATATTACATAATACTTGATGGAAATTATAACAATGAAAAATACATTTAAACCTCAATCTATTCATATATTATGCATCAAGTATTAAATAGCACAAACAAAAATATTTAAGGTCAAAGTTTTAAACTCTTTTCATAATACTTATATATCGTATAGAATAATGTTAGTCATTTCAGTAACAATTTCTTCAGCAGATGAGAGTATTTAAAAGGTAAAGCTAATTAAAAGTTATTAACGATCTAAAGTGTCACTAAAAGCTCAGATTTATTGACATAATTATCAATTGTAAATGAAATATTATACTATATTGATTTCGAGAAACTAATTAAAGGTTTAACATAAAAACTTGAATTTTTTTTTATATAAATGATTTTTCGACAGCAAACTTTGATAAAAGAGTCTCGTCTTAAAGTTTCACTTTAGGCCTCTAAAAAGGTTAAGCCGCCCCTTTAGATATGTTAGGTCCACTTATCACGAGACACACATCTCCAGCATGCACATGTTTACTTGATTGACATTAAATGTCACCATATCCAAACAAGATATATGGCATCGTGACGCCCATGCAGACCAGATCATCTAACATTTATAAAGGTTAAAACTTTTTGGGCATCATCGTATGTAGTGTAAAGACATTTTTTTTTCTTGATGGTTTTTTCACCGGCCAAAAGTTCAATATAGACCGAATATTTGTCATAAACCCAATGAACCAATCCTAGTTACTCATTTTTTCATCAAAAATAAAAAAACTCACGTTTTATCTTTTTTTCTAAATTAAATATTTCACACACTGTTAATCGTTACGCAAAACAAAATATATCATCGCGACAAGAATTAAATTATCTTTCTATAGAGGGGCGACACTATGTACTTTCGACGAGCTTTTTTTTATAATTTTATGAAGTCATATACGATTTTATGAAATCATATATGACTTTATGAAATCATATATGATTCGTTTCATATATGATTCGTTATACGAATCATATATGATTCTCGCAATTCGTGATTGAAACAAAATTGAAAAAAAAGTTCGTTAGAATCACAAATCATATATGATTTCATGAAATCATATATGACTTCATGAAATCATATATGACTTCATGAAATCATATATGATTCGTTATACGAATCATATATGATTCGTTATACGAATCATATATGATTTTCGCAATTCGTGACTGAAAAAAAAATCAAAAAAAAGTTCCTCGAAAGTATATCGTGTCACCTGTCTACTGAAAGATAAAAAATACTCGTCGCGATGGTGTATTTTTTGTCGTGTGACGATTTACCGTTTGTAAGATATTTTATTTTTAAAAAAGAAGTGGAAAGTGAGTTTTTTTTTATTTTTGATGAAAAAATAGATGGTTGAAATTGATTCATTGGATCTATGACAAATAATGAGTCTATGTTGATCTTAACTTTTTTTCTCTGATGGTGTCATGCGCATATAGTCCGTACTTTTAAGGAATCTTGCAATATTGATGTTTAGGGTCTGTTTGGTTTGTAAATGAGTTTAAGATTAGGATTTAGATATGTATTTAAATTTGGAATACGATTTAGATTTGGATTTAAATTAAATGAAGAGAGAGAAAAAAAGTTTATAAAAAATATAATATAAAAATGGTTAAATGATTAAATATGTAAAGTAAAAATAATGAATGAACATGGAGAACCCACGTCATATTATTTTGGAAAGATATATTAACCCCACTACTCTACCCAACATTCGTAAAAGCCTTGATATTTGCTTTTGAGGTGGGCTCATCCTAACTCATATTCTAAGGTTGAGACAAGCGTACCAAACGGGCGCTTAGGTTTGAACTTTCTTACATATTATATATTGTACTAGGCGAGTATTCATTTATAGCAACGGAAATTCATAACGGCAGAATATCCGATATTGTGGTAAGTATTTCGTGTAACATTCAAACATGGTCAATTTAACTCAAGCAAAAATTCTTAACATGTATCAAAGAACATATAAAAACATTTAGTGAAATTGAAAATAAAGCATTAGATCAATTATGAGATAATAACTAACAATGCATGTTACTCGTCGCGTAATACTTCTTGGTACACGACATATGTTACCGTTAGGGCAAGTATATCTTGATCTTGTACAACTATCGCGACACATGATACCATTACACCCACGGTGGAAACATATGGTATCGAATCTTACATATTCATGAATAAGCATGACCACATGAGTTTGGTTGTGTGTCAATTGACACATTTAAGTAGGAACATGATTAACAGCTTCATCTTTTTTTATTACACAATCATATACAGTTAATGCACTCCGCATGCAATATTTAGGCTTGCTAAGAGGAAGGGGTATGGTAGCTTTGTCATACCTTTTCATTTGGGCCTCACAGCGTGCCACATTAGCATTTCACTCCCACTTAAACATATCATTTCATTCATAACACACTCCTATCTTTTTACTTGGGCCCCACCATTTATAATTTTATTTTATTTTTTCATTTTTCAAACAAACATAATTTATTTCATTAAAAATAAAAATACAATACATAAACATAAAACATACTAAACATAAAATAAAAATACGAAACGTAAACAAATTAAACGATACAAAACATAAAAACATAAAAATACGAAACTAAATTAAGCGTCTGGATATTTTCTCATTATTTCAGCTTGTTTCCTTTCAATGATGGCTCGTTTTGCTGCCGGCAACGCCGAATGATCGATCATGAGAAACTCCAGCTCTTTACACTGCATTATAGCCAGTTCTTTTTCTCTCTTCGCCTCGTACGCTTTTTCAGCAGCATCACATTTACGTCTATAATCCTGAGAAACAAGTGACGATACAGACTCCGATTGACTCCCCCCGGTGCTTCCCCCGGCCTTGTCGTTTCAACCGATTTTTGCTTTTTTGGGGCCCGTTGTTTGCCGGCGGGACGCTCTCTTAGATCAGGACCAAACAGCTCTTCGAGATTATCTGCATCAATCGGCTCCACCGCATCCCATTTGGGGTATTTTTTCAAAATATTCCACACGTGAGGGTATAGAATTTTTTTTACCATATCGGTCGATATAAGCCGTCTTTGCATTCTCGACCAAGTCAGCATCACTTTCTTTGCTTTTTCGATTTAGATGCTTGTAAATACCGTTAAACCATTGGCAATCACCGTGCATCCTGGTCCATTTTTCCGTCACCATATTTTTGGTACGAGGAGGAGCTGTTGTTCGTGAGTTGAAATCGCTCAAAATCAGGTTCCAATAGATGTCGTCGTGTTGGTCTTTTCCGATATTCGCGTCATGCGAGTGCTCGATCCAAGACTCGGCTAGCAAGATTTCTTCGTAGTTATTCCAACGGGTAATCGTTCGCCTTGATGCCATTTCATCATCTTCATCGTCCTCGTCCAAATCGACAACGGATTGTTTCCCCGTCCTTTTCCGTTTACGCTTAGCTTCACGGGGTTCTTTGGCTTGTGGTACTTTGAATTGTGGTTGTGATGATGGTTGTGGAAAATATTGTGGATGTGACGGTGGTGACATTTGCGTTCCAAAAGGGGGATACAGATGCGACGAATTTGAGTTTTGGGAACCTGGGGTAGACGGATTCGATGGGTTCGAAGAAGACGAGTATTGTTGCGGGTTGGAGTTGAGAAGATGGGTAAAATAACCCAGTGTTGGATTATTTGGTGGTTGAGACATTTTTTTGGATGAGAAGAATATATGTTGAGAAGTTTATTGTAGAGAAGTGTGTGTTAAAATTAGGGGTGTGCATGAAACCGAAAAACCGAACCTAAATCGAAAAAAACCGAAGAACCGAAACCTAAAAAACCAAAACCGACTGAAAAACCGATGGTTTGGTTTTCGGATTTTGAAAAAACCGAAGTTTTTGGTTCGGTTTGGTTTTAGCATTAAATTAAAATCGATATAAACCGAACCGATCTTTATAAACATGGGAACCAAAATAAGTTGTGATCGAAGCTAAGGGACGATGAATATGCTCCGCTAGATTAACTATATCATGTCGAGTAACTACTCTTTGTTTCATATACTTCTTGTACATGTCATTTATGACACAAAATAAGTTATCTTCTATGAGTTTTTTATGTTTATTAGGTTTTTATCGTTGTTATTGTGTTGCTTTATAACACATAAATAATTTTTTAAGGGTTTTTATATGGCCATTTGTTTCTTATTATCATTGTTGTGTCTTTGGTTTTTCTTATTTGGATTGTTTCTTTAAAGCTTTAAAGGTGTTAGTTTATGGTATATTCCAAATGCAAAAGCAAAGCTCGATAACTCGTATAGAAACCGAAAAACCAAAAAACCAAACCAAAAATAAACCGACAACCGAAAAACCATATCGACACAAAACCGAAACCGAATGGTTTTTAAAAATCAGAAACCGAATTTTTTTTCGGTTTTATACAAAAACCGAACCAAACCGAACCATGCTCACCCCTAGTTAAAATGATAAAATGAGGTGTTATTTATAGTGAAAAGTGGGTATAAATTAAAAAAAACTAAAAATTAAATAAATTAGCCGTTGTGTTTTTTCCAACGGTTACATTTGCTTTTTATTTGTCTTTTTCCACGTCGTGTGTATGGCGAATTTGATAGTTTGTGGCTATGGCGAGCGGTGGTGGTGTGGAGGCGAAGGCTGTGGCGAAGCCACGCAGGCTGTGGCGAGCCCCCACCGCCACCATACTCCTTCCTCTAATGATATAGTCCATTGCCTCGTGTTCATACTTGAAATAATTGGCGATATAGAACAAGCAGTGAGGATGAGCTTATGATGCTTCCCATACCATGTAATCATTGCCCTGAACTACTAATGACTATTTTTGGGATCCAGTTTCGGGTTTGTAATGGCCCGGTCCAATCTTCATGGTTGCATAAAATGTTGTGATTTTAGAAACTAGTAAACCTCTTTACTACGAGTACGCAGCGGATAGATCTAGTTTGATATCAAGAATTAACACACGTATAAAGTAAGAATCACTAACCTTTATGTTTAATGACAAAAGTCAATAAACGAGAATCTTGATCTTGAAATCTTTAGTGATTAAGTTACCACCTCTATGGTTGCTCACAAAACACGTCAAACAAGCACGCCTAGATGCTAGTCGTTACTTCACGTATCTCAAACACCAAGCGTAAACCTTCTTGTTTCTTGAACCGAAAACCTACACACCCTTTGTAGCTTGAACCGAAAACCAGGTCACCCTAGTTAGGGTTTGATCGAATTCGGTATAAGGAAAAACCAAGAAACCGATAACTCTAAGATGGGTTGTTTATGTTGTCGAACTTAGGGAGAGCAAAGATACTGAAAACCCTAGATGGGTTTGATACTAATGTCGAGCAAGGGAGAAGCAAGAACCGAAAATTCTAAGGTGGATTTTGGTTCGATCGGTTTTGAAGGAAAAAGGATAGCACCTAAATCTTATTAGGTGATATTGGGTTTTTGTGAATGAATCAATAATGAGGTTTGATTAGTTTGTTTATATAGGCTACCAACCCTTGTTGTAGATAAACTAGGAAAACCCACAAGTCCTTATCTCATTGTAATACATATTCCTTATCATAAATTTTATGCTAAAACCCCTTTAGAACCTTCATGTGGCCGGCCTACATTGGACTCCTATAGGGTTCGGGTTTGGTCAATATTAGTCCATTCGGGTTACATTTAAATATTCGTTAAGTTAGTTATAAAATCATAACGGTAACTAACGGTTATTTAAAATCATTCGTGGAGCATATTAAACCTTTAATAAATAAATACATTAAATGTTTAATAAACGTACTCTTCGTGTCTTAACGTATGTTCCCCTAATAGGCTCACGTACTTCTAGTTGTATAACATGCGTATCCGACTACCACATTCTAACAGCTCCCACTTGGGAGTTGGAGTAACACACTACATTTATACCAATAATGGAAACATCTAGCAACACTCCATTGTTATAAACTAGAAATACCTGAGTTGTTGTTTTAAGAAAAACTCTCATCATAATGGTTATGTATTTCTTGCTATCATCATCCCTTTGTTACAGATATAGTTAAACCATGGATATGGATCCTGACTCATTCCATATAGTTTAACTATTTCAGTTTCTCTTGATAGAAGTTAATTCAGATATATCAAACGTAATTAAGAATCATCTTGAATTACCCTTTGGATACGGCCATGCAATTATCTGATTAATTTAGGAGAGGGCCCAATGGTATCATTCTGCACATATCAAGTGGAGGAACTAATTCTTTATTGACTACAAGTGTTTTGGATGTTGCTTCACATCACTTTCAAGAATAGCCTTTATAACTACCTTTTTCAGGATAGCGTTTGACTTATAATTAAAAAGTGATATCCACACATACAGAACTTGTTTGTATCTCAAGTCTAAGGATGACTTATTAAACCATTTTTGATATCTTACTCATGACAAGGATCTAAAAGTAAATATTCGAAGGTTGTGGTGTCCAATATGCATCCCTTGTAAATAAAATATGAGTTTCGCGGGAACAATCCATATATTCACAGAATATAACCAATACTCACATTTACCTTAATGTAACAATACCTCATATTTTTAACCGACAATGGACATATTTAGAATGATTAAACATTCAAGGATTAAACATGAAAATGTAGGATTACAATTGTTATATGAATGAAAAACAAACACCAAGTATCTTTATTCATCAGAAACTAAAAAATTTCTTACAATCCTAATTATCCAAATGCCAATAAAACACAGATTTACATGAGACTACTAGCTGAAAGCATTCCTATATTCTTAGTATGTTCTGAATGCTTGGGGAAAAGTAAAGCCTTAGTAAAAGGATCAGCTAAGTTGTCATCTGTATGAGCTTTTTCTAACTTTATATCGCCAAATTCTATAACTTCACGAAGGTAGTAAATTTGACACGATAATGTCTAGCACCTTTAGTGATTCCTGATTCATTAGCTATAGTAATGGCTCAAGTATTGTCACAATACATTTTTATGGGTTCTTCAATTGTGGGAACAACGCCAAGCTCAGAAATAATTTTCCTAGCCGAAACCGCCTCCTTAGAAGCGTCTGAAGCAGCTATATACTCAGCTTTTGCAGATGAAGTTGCAAAGATGCTCTACTTTGTACTCTTTAGTCAACAACACATCCATTTAAAACGAATACATATCCAGTCTGAGACTTGAGGTCATTAACATCTGTCAAATATCCAACAACAGTGTAGCAAGAAACCCTGAGATCTCGTTTAATATCACCTCCGTAAACAAAAAACATATCATTAGTATTGCGAAGCTACTTCAGAATATTCTTAACAGCAGTCCAATGTAGATCTCCTAGATTATGTTGAAATCGGCTTGTTATATTCTGAGCAAACGCAAACATTAGGGCGAGTGCATCTTATAGCATGCATAATTGATCTTACAGCCGAGGCATATGGAACATTCTGCATGCGCTTCACCTCAGCAGGTGTTGAAGCACCTTGAATTTATACAATTTCAGCTTATCTTGCATGGGGATACTTCCACGCTTGGAATTCTCCATGAAAAATCTTTTCAAGATTTTCTCAATGTAAGCACTTTGACACAAACCAATTAACCGCCTTGATCTATCTTTGTAGATCTTGATTCCAAGAATATATGCAGCTTCCCCTAGATCTTTCATAGCAAAACACCTTCCAAGGTAGGATTTTACATCTTGTAACATTGGAATGTGAGTTCCCATGATTAATATGTCATCGACATATAAGATTAGGAAAGTAACATTACTCACAATAGCTTTCATATATACACATGGCTCATCACGATTCAGAGTGAAACCAAATTTCTTTATTTCATCATAAAATCATTTATTCTATTGCCTTGATGCTTGCTTAAGTGCATAAATGGAACGCTTGAGCTAGCATACTCGGTTTGGATATTTTGGATTGATAAAACCTTCAGGTTGCACAATATAGACTTCTTCTGAGAGATGTCCATTAAGGAAGACAGTTTTGACATTCATTTCCAAATCTTATAGTCATAAAAAGCAGCTATGGCTATAAGAATCTTAATAGCTCTAATGTCTGTAATAGGAGAGAAAGTTTCTTCATAATCAACCCTGTAGGTTTAAGTGAAGCCCTTCGCTAAAAGACGAGCTTTATATGTGTGTACAACACCATCCATGTCAGTCTTCTTTTTAAAGAGCCATTTTCTACCAAGGGTTTTACCATTAGGAAGAAGATCCCATACTTGGTTATCTTTCATAGATTGCATGAAAAATTCAATAACTAAGATGATCCAGAGGTCAGGGAGGATAAAAGAAATAGAAAGCCATTTTATTAAGAGAGAAAAGTAGAGAAGGAAAGATGTGTGTGTTTCTTAAGAGAAAAGTGAAACACACACTTATGATACAAATGATTATCCTCAACCCTCCATGGAAGTATAGAGGGGGTTATATAGGCCTTGACATGCCTCACTATCCTATAATGACGTTTCTAGTCCTTGCGTATCTTGCATGTATTATATCTATTGTAATTTCGTATAAGTCGACATATTTTAAGGCTAACAATCTTCCCCCAATATGTGGACATACAGAATTACTTACAATGTTCCTAACAAGTACAAAATATAACAAAATAAAGTCTTCCAAAGCGCTTCCACTGCTAAAGATGACATCTTTGTCTTTTGGTTTTGATACTTGTACTCCAGCTTGGATTTTCTATGTCTTTACTTGTTTTGGAACTATTATGTTATGCATGAGTCGGATTAACACCCCCCTTCCCAATTCATGCATCACGTCTTGAAAAGCTTTCTTTATAGACTCCTTTTTAGAAAAGTTTTTAAATCAGCTTAGGTATGTAGAATACTTCATAAACTATACTAAGTAAAGTAGTATTCACTACTTCCCCTGGAAGTTGACATGATTACATCAAAGTACATGTTTCCCCCCATGATGGTTTCGAACTCTCAGAAGCATCATTTTTGTGTACGACCATATACTCGAGAAGTTCTTGTCATAAGCAACAATCTTAAAAAGTTATGAAAGACATTAAAGAACTTTGAAAGATTTTACTTAGACTATAAAGTACCATTGACGTTCTGTAGCTTCAAATATCCTGTGAAAATTGCCGATTACATCTCAACCTTTAAACTCTTTGGCTAACTTACCAACCTCGTATTATGTCGGCTATTGCTATGACCATATGGTGAAGTGTTGTGACCACATGGTGAAGTAAACCCGATATACCAAACTTGAAAATGAAGTAAAATCTCCTAAATTTGTTACTTAAGCTTGCACTATTGTTGATTGAAGAACGGTGCAGAGGCAAATCTTTAAGTACCATATACCAAACAAGAAAGTATATAAAAAATACAACACCTATTGAAACCATCCACATCTGCATCTGCGTGTGTCACTGAGTACTACAACGTAACTCCTTTAAGTGATAATTAACCAGGTCTTCAACTAACCACCCCGACTACTAGAAACTAGATAATCCAAGTCTCAATCATAACTGTATACGCTCAAGCAAGTCATCAATCGATTGAGGGGTTTTAAGAAAAGGGGTAGAAAGTAGAAGGAAGTCTCGATGATGAAATAAGTAGACGCCTTCGTGAAACCCACTTCAATCTCAAATAAGGGATACCAAATCAACTCCGTGATAACTTGACATTCTAAATCCAAATCTATAGCCATTGTGACGTTTTAGTGAATCATTTTTAGGATCGTTTTAGCATTAAGTGTTGTGTTTGCTTTGTTGTTTTTGAATTGTGTGCATAAATCGGTTAGGCAAAATCTGTGTGGATAATCCGGCTAGGCAAAATCTATGTGGATAAACCGGCTGAGTGGCTAAATCGGCTGAGTGGCTAAATTGACTAAGGTGATAAATCGACTGATTGTCAAATTCGGTTGATGTGCTAAATCAGTTGATAGGCAATTTTGATTGATGTGCTAAATCAGTTGATGTGCTAAATCGGTTAATGTGCTAAATCGGTTAATGTGCTAAATCGATTAATTGGCAATTTCGATTGATGTGCTAAATTGGTGCAATGTCAAAATCGGCTCATTCATATGCCTAAATCGTCTCATTCAAACTTTTCTGGAAAACCAACTTTTAAAACACCTAAATGACACACTTTTTAAACTTTTTTTGTTGATTTTCTTTGCAAAACTAAGTATAACTAAGATACTTTAAACATAAAAACACAAACTTTATGATTTTTAACACCAAAAAATTACCACTTTTTTTGAGTATATTAGCCAAAAATACTCAAAAAAAATCAAACCACAACCAAAGAGATGTTTAGAAGCCACAAAATCCATGTACCAATAAGCTAGAAACATTAGAAGAGAGAAAGTTTCAAGCTTTTGTACAAAATAAGCACGAACCAAACAAACCGTGGATTTTGGCTTATATATGAGCCACAAAATAAGCCATCTAACCCACAAACACCTCAAATAAGCAAACCACAAACACAAAACGCCCTCGGTTAGTTCTGATACCAATTGTTATCCTAAATAATAATCACTTCACAACAATAACAATAAGCCGAATAAGCAATAAGCTAGAAAAAAGAGAGAAGGGAAAAAGGAAGAATATATTAGAGAGAAAAATAAGAGTGGAGGGTTTTCACACATAAAACACACACATGTGAATGAACCAGTAACCTCTCCATGTGTGGAGAGGGGATTTTATATTTCAAGGCCTCTAGTAGGCTCGTGGGCTTTCTTAATGGGTCGGGCTTAGCTTTAAGTGGTATTTAAGCCCGAAACATAGACAATATTAGATTACAATCCAAGCCTGATAAACCCGACTAGCCTATTACAAACTAAGACAAACAATGACTTAAGATGACTGAAAATATTATTGTTTGACTTAATAAAATTAAGGCTAACACATGTCAGTCTTATTTTTGAAGAGCCATTTGCTACCAACGATTTTACCATTAGGAGGAAGATCAACTAAGTCCCAGACTTGGTTATCTTTCATGGATTGCATTTTCACATTCATAGCATCTAGCCATTTATCGAATTCAGGATCCAACAATGCAGCTTTGTAGTTAGCGGGTTTATTAAGATCCCCCAACTCATGCTCCTCAACATCGATATATAAGCACATACGATCTGAGGCATGTTGTGTCCTTGTGGACCTACGAATAGGTTTGATATCACTTTGAGGTTTATCAATTTCTTGATCATCCTCATCGTGATGTAAGCTAGTATTTTCAGAAGGATGCGTACCTTCTTCTTGAATTATTTTAAGATCTTTTAGACTCCCACTTGCTTCTTGAGTTATAAGACTATTCTTAAAGAATTCAACATTCCGAGCAACAAGTATCTTGTTCTCAGGTGGATAGTAGAAAGAATAACCCATTATTTCCTTTGGGTATCCTACAAAGATACACTTATTAGATTTGGGTTCTAATTTGTCAGGTTTAGTAAGTGTATCATGCTTAACAAGTGCCTCACAACCCTAAACTTTTAAGTAAGACAGCTTAGGGGCTTGCCCATGCCATACTTCGTATGGCGTCTTTTCAACCTTCCTAGTTGGAACCATGTTGAGAATGCGTGCAACAGACTCAAGGGCATAATCCCAAAAAGACTTTGGAAGAGTTGTTTGACTCGTCATAGAGCGAACCATGTCTAGCAGGGTTCTATTTCTCCTCTTAGACATACCATTATGTTGTGGTGTATATGAAGGAGTGCAATGAGCAATAATCACATGCACCTTAAGATGACCCAAAACTCTTGACTTATATATTCGCCTCCACGATAAGAATGTATTAATTTTATGGTCTTCCCGAGTTGGTTTTCTACTTCCTTTTGAAACACTTTGAAGGTTTCAAACACTTCATGTTTATGTTTCACCAAGTAAACATAACCATAACGACTAAAGTCGTCAGTAAAAGTGACGGAGTAGCTAGCTCATTGTCTTGACCCAATTCTAAATGGGTCACATACATCGGTGTGTATTAGTCTAAGTAGATCTTTAGCCTTTGTAAATAAGGTTTTCGTGCCATCTTTCCAGACATGCATGAAACGCATTTTTCAAAAGCCTGAATGTCAGCTGAATTAAGAAGTCCATCATGTTTCAACTTCTCAATACGCTTCTTGCTAATATGTCAAATACGACAGTGCCACAAGAGAGTAGAGTCCAATTTTAACTTGGCTCTTTTATTGCTAACAACATACATAGAACTATAATTTGTATTAGAATTAGACAAATCAATTTCATAAATACCATCCCTTGAACGACACAAAAATAAACCAAATTATTCCTAGAAACTGAAATTGTATTATTCTCAAAACGGTTAATAAAACCATCATCATACAAATGGGAAACTAAAATAATTCCTCTAGTGATAGAAGGAGCATAATGAAAATTGAGTAAAATTACAACATATCCACTAGGGAGACACAAATGAAAAGATCCAATAGCTTCAACAGTTGCACAATGACCATTGACTACGTACAGGTTCAAAGCTCCTGGCTTTAGCTTCCTACTTCCCCTGAGACCCTGAGTAGTATTACAGATGTGAGTACCACAACCCGTGTCATAAACCCAAGTTTTACTAGGAAAAGTATAGAGTCCTATAGTAAAGATACCTGAAGTGCTAGCTCCTTGAGATAGCTTCTTGTTCTTCAGCAACTCGGCGAGATATTGGGGACAGTACCGTTTCCAATGACCTACATCACTGCATTGGTGGCAGATCGCGTCCTTCGCAGGATTATCCTTCTTTGGTGGAGGGGGAATCTTGGGCTTAGGAGCATAAGAAAGTTTACTTTTTCCTTTCCCTTGATTGTTTCCCCTAGCAGCCAATTGCGATTTCTTGTCCTTGTGATTTTTTTCTGGACCTTTCTTGCTCGAATTGCATGAAGTGTAGGTGCAACATATTTCTTTGGTAGAGTTTGCTCATGAAGCTTAAGCATGACATGCAACTCATTCATAGTCTTTCCTATGCCGTGCATATTATAATTCTGCATGAAGCTGTCATATTCCTTAGACAAAGAGACCAAAATGAGACTCACTGCAAGGTTGAGTGACATGGAATGACCGAGACGCTCCAAATTGTCTATGTAGCTCTTCATTTTGAGAACATAAGAGCTCACAGATTGACTTTCTTCTTGCTTGCACGCATGAAACTCTCTCACGGTATAAAGAAGTTCTTGTTCTGGCTGATGTGAAAACAAAGTTTTCAACTCCTTTAGCATGTCATATGCACCAAGTTGTTCCAGACTCTTTTAGATATCTAGTTCAATGGTCATAAGCATAAGACCAGCAATTTCCTTAGAAGCCTTGACCCATGCAACATGGGTGGCAAGGACATCCAGAGGAAGTACTTATCCAACAGGAGGAATAGGCATAGCAGGTATTGGCTACTCCAAAAATGGTAACTTGTCCTCGACTGAGAGCATAATTCAAAGATTGCGGTACCTGATGTGTGTTTTGCACGATTTAAATTTATAATACTAGAAATACCGATTTTTACTAAAAACACAACACTCAGGAAGTATACCCGTTCGTGTATAGTAGGTAAGTCCAGGTCGTTCCACAGGAATTGAAGTTTTCACAGTTTGTAATTATGGTGCTAAGGTTAATAAGATTGTC
The DNA here is from genome assembly GCA_026074375.1 of Tanacetum coccineum. NCBI lineage: Eukaryota > Viridiplantae > Streptophyta > Magnoliopsida > Asterales > Asteraceae > Tanacetum > Tanacetum coccineum. The sequence continues at coordinate 41,261 of BQNB010025196.1, forward strand.
ACAGATCAAATTAACCAAATCTTGCATATATCGAATGTTGTAAAGAAAGTGATTAAAACATGATTCAATCAAATGATTAAGGTATGTTTGTTTAGGCAATGATCACTAAGACAATGAAGTATTTAGGATAGTGTTTACAAGTTTAGAAAATAGAGTTATCACAAGTTATAAATCCTTTCGGCCTTTAAATATAACTAGTGATTATATCGATTAATAACAACACATCCTTTCGGCCTTTATAAGTTATTATAGCCAATATATTAGATGGAATGATAGAACACATGTATAAAGAAACCTTTCGGGCTATTTTATTATATAAAATATGTTTTACCAATTCAATAAACTCATATCCAAACTCTCCATATCCAAGATCACATATTGCCCAAACAAACACAAGATGACTACTCCATGATCAAAGAAGTAACAAAACACATTATAAACTCAAACAATTCAATAATAATCATATTCAAAGGATAAACAAGATTATACCAAATTCCTAGAGCAAATGATGGTGATTTCACAAGAATTTCTCAAGAACACTTTATTATATTCCAAGCAAAACCCGGAAACTATGAACAATTCTATCACAATCGCTTATAGATTCGAATTACACTTCACTAACACCTCCTTGGATGGATTAAAATCTGGAAATATGGATGAACATCAAGCAAGTTCAACCAAATTCTTCAAGAACTCCTCCTAACTTTGATTCTTCTAGTTGTGATGATTGTGTTACCAAGGGAGGTTTGGATCAAAGGTTTGTCAAGCCTTTATCCCCAAAAATACCTATTCTAAGTGTTACACACGAAGTGGGATGATGTGTGTGAGGATGTGTGAAATGATGGAGCCAAAGAGGGTATTTATAGGATGTTCGGGGGCCAAAGTGCGTCGCACAAACTTATTTGTGCGCCGCACATAGTGTATTAATGCACTTAGCATTTAATTGCCTTAAATTTTCTCACAGACTCAAAAGTGCGCCGCACTTTGGGTAAAACCGCCACACTTTTTGCATTTTCGGCACTTGGCCTTTTTCATGGTTGTAGATAATTGAATTCTCTTCGCGTGGCCGCTTGAACCAACTAAAACGGAGTTCGTATGACCGAGTTATGGCGAAAACAGTGAACAGGTGTCGGGAGATCATTAACTTGAGTTATTTCTTCGTTTAAGCTTCAATTCTTCGTGTAATCTTCCGTATTCTTCCGCGACACGTAGCTAGAACATATAATAGCAAATATACTTGATTAAGTACCGAAAGTTCATGAGAAATGATAAAATAAATGCAAATAACGCCGCCGAAAATATGTATAATTTAGGCGTTATCAGTACCAGTCGATGAAGTTAGGTCCAGTTAATCTTTCTTTCTCAAAACAAGCCCTGAAAACCGAATTGTTTACCATTGTGGTAGTCATCTACAATTAGAAAAAGTTCAAAGAATTAGTATTTTTGATAATTAAATTCTTAAAAGAATTAACTACCCAATTAATTACTAATAAGACTAAGATCCAACTTGACCTCCCACTTATTACCAAAGGTCTGACCAACGTGTAAACAAGTAGGGCAAGAGGTAAGCGGCGTGCGTTAATTGCATTGTAAATGCAACTCTTAGTTTTATAAGACACATGACATTAGTAACACATATAGTAATGTCATGTACATGTTTTGTCTCATCATATGCCCCAGGTCCAAGGTCTGACCAAGCATACTTGATTTAAGTCCATCTAAGTAAGAACTTGCAAAAATTGACATAGATCTGACCTATGAAATTTTTTGCCATAGGTTGGAATGACCCTAAGGTCTGACCAAAGAGGTCAAACCAAATGCAAGTATTCTTAGTTTGGTTGGTATAGACTTAAAATTCACACAAGGGTATACACATAAGTTTATAAAAACATATGTTAAAATGTGTACAAAGAAGCATGCAAAACATCTTTGTAACACAAGTTAAGAAAAACAATTTTGTTAACTTAGTGTTTAGGCGTGCTAATATCGCGAGAAACATTACAAATTAACCAAACCCTATATTGTACTTCTACATGTGTCCAAAAACACAAGTTATTCCAATAATTATCTCATATGCCGAAACATGTAGTGGCACGGGAAAATATTAAAGGTCAATTTAACCCTAGAAGTCCACTAAAGCCATGATCATGCATGAACCCGTACATATGCGATATGCCATGCAAGCCATGGTACAGTAACGATTCATCATATGATAAAAGCATAAAAACTTTAAATTTACAAGGAAACAAGTTTCATAGTTTAATGTACGTATTAATTTGTCAAAAAAAAACAAGTTTTACAAATAACACATAGCAGGTCACAAGGAATTAATAATTATGTGTGTAATTATATTTTCCACACCTTGATAAGTTTACAAGAATCTTGATTTAATTTAAAACAAGTTTCACTTTAAGTATTAATCCGTTCATAATTTCAAATATCTTTTGCATATAATATCAAGTCACATGGAATATAACATATAAGCATATAAACAGACAGAAAAAGGGGATGGGGTGAAGACATAATCTATATCGAAAGCAGTAAATCATATAATACTCTGAGTTCTCAAAAACGAGTCTTCCCCAAACGGAGAACCAAAAGACTCTCTTTAGGTTTTCAGCTCAGTACCTAGATCACCACATCCATCATATAATATGATTGCGTGAGTCTTAAGGCCGAAATAACAAAAGAATAGAAAAACAAAAAACTTAATTAACAATTTTAATTTTAGATCTATTCTTTTAATCTTTATTAACTAGTAATGATTACAAGATTCTAGGTTTTATTTATTCTTTATGGCAAGAATTGCATATTATTGGCATAGTTTTCAGTCAAAACAATAAATAAAAGAGTTCAATAAGCGGATCTAACATGTTTTATAAGCGTGTAACCCATAACACCAAATGAGATTGACTCATGATGCCACTGTTAGGATTTTAGAAACTAGTAAACCACTTTACTATGAGTACGCAGCGGATAGATCTAGTTTGATATCAAGAATTAACACACGTATAAAGTAATAATCACTAACCTTTATGTTTAATGACAAAAGTCAATAAATGAGAATCTTGATCTTGAAATCTTTAGTGATTAAGTTACCACCTCTATGGTTTCTCACACAACACGTCAAACAAGCACACCTAGATGCTAGTCGTTACTTCACGTATCGCAAACACCAAGTGTAAACCTTCTTGTTTCTTGAACCGAAAACCTACACACCCTTTGGAGCTTGAATCAAAAATCAGGAAACCCTAGTTAGGGTTTGATCGAATTCGGTATAAGGAAAAACCAGGAAACCGATAACCCTAAGATGGGTTATTTATGCTGTCGAACTTAGGGAGAGCAAGATACCGAAAACCCTAGATGGGTTTGATACTGATGTCGAGCAAGCGAGAAGCAAGAACCGAAAATCCTAAGGTGGATTTTGGTTCGATCAGTTTTGAGAGAAAAAGGAGAGCACCAAATTCTTATTAGGTGATATTGGGTTTTTGTAAATGAATCAATAATGAGGCTTGATGGGTTTGTTTATATAGGCTCCCAACCCTTGTTATAGATAAACTAGGAAAACCCACAAGTCCTTATCTTAATATAATACATATTCTTTATCCCAAATTTTATGCCAAAACCCCCTCTAAAACCTTCATGTGGCCGGCCTACATTGGACTCCCATAGGGTTCAGGTTTTGTCAATATTAGTCCCTTCGGTTTACATTTAAATATTCGTTAAGTTAGTTATAAAATCATAACGGTAACTAACGGTTATTTAAAATCATTCGTGAAGCATATTAAACCTTTAATAAATAAATATATTAAATGTTTAATAAACGTACTCTTCGTGTCTTAATGTGTGTGCCCCAAATAGGCTCACATACTTCTAGTTGTATACTATGCGTATCTAACCACCACAATCCAACATAAACATCTCTCTTCACCTTTATGGTTTTAACCTAAAAATCACATGACACACAAGAGATGTGTTAATTTTACTTTGTATAATGAAATGCACCGTTACTCATAACTAACTTTATTTTACCTACTGTACTCCTGCATTATATCTTATTGCGGTTCCTTAGTGAAATAAGGGCATAAATTTCAGGCTCGTAGCGAGAGAACACGTGATCATAAAAACTGATGGTGTCCCAGGATGTGTCAGCATGTAAGCATATACTTGCATCTCTTTTCCATTAAGAAATCTCCATTGACCCTTTTTACAACCAACTTCATAAGTGTCTTAACACATACATACACAAAATATACACTAACAAGAGATAAGTCAATACTTGTGTAGAACCAGTGTCGTGATCTTCGATAAAGTTGACAGCACGAGAGGGACACCATCGAACAACTCCTGAAGGTTTTCCCTTTGAATCACTTAATCTACATCCAGTATTCACATCTTTTAATTTCCTATATATATAGAAAAAATATATGTAACAAAATCTTACCGGATCTAAAATCATATAAGAAGTTGTTGTGAATACTTACAAGATGAAGAATTCCTTTTGTTTTTTTTGGTATACCTGAATTTCTAACTCGACATTGTGAGCCGACTAATCTTAGGGCGACTACCATTTTGGATAACCCAGAGTCGGCGCAAGTGAACCTTCGTGGCCAATAGGGGATTAATTTTTTCCACATGGTTCAAACCCAAGACCTCTAAGCACTTTCGTCCTAAGAGGCTAATCCCTTATCGGTGGCCCATTGGTTAGAATTTCTTTTGTTGTGACATAACGCTCTAGCAGTTCCATTAGTGTCATTTATACAGTGAATAATCCTTTGGCGATGAACATCTTGATTGTGATCCATCCATCATATCTTGCAAAATACAACACTTAAATGTATAAAAGCAACAAATCTAAATAAGATGAATGACTAACCTAAAACCACATAACCGTTCACAAAGATCTTTTCTCATAAAGTCTTGTGCACAATTTGGAGCAACATGTAAATTATCTACACTACCCTTATTTCCCCGCCCTTGCAATAATAACGAAAGACAGTTACACAATGCTGAAAGAATGTACACGTAAATAATATATGTCCGGAATGCGACTCGGGCCTTTGGAGACGCACACGATAGCGTTTGGATTCAATAAATATAATTAATTAATTTATATTAATTGTGTAAATAATAAGATAACGGTCGTCAATTAATTAGTTACTTAACGGAATTTATTTAACGGTCGTTAAATGTTAACATAAATGACTTAATGTTAAATAATGAGAAAAGGGAAGTTTTGGCTTGGGTTGTGGGCTTGTGTTTGGGGCCGGTTATACCTCAACAAGAGGAGGTGGGAATTTGTTTCCTTATAACAAATTCCTTATGCCTATATAAACAAATCAAGGCTCATTGTTTTGATATATCTTTTGGTGAAAAACCCTAAAAGCAAAACTTCTTTTCTCTTCCCCTTCTCTCGTGTTGAGTCAATCGGCTACACCCAACCAAGTGGGAAAACCGATTTGATTAATCAACTTAAAGTAAGTTGTTTTGCTTATTGTTTATAAAAGAACTAGCATTCTAATTGAATCGCTAACAAACGTGTGTACGAATCCAAAGAGAGATCATACTTTGATCTTATATTGTTCTTGATTTATTAATTCAAGATTTGCTAAAAGGTACGCTTTTCTTTTATTATTATTATGTTAATTTATATGACTATGTGAATGATCTTACGTGCTAGTCTTCCGCTGCGTGCTCGTATTTATTAATAGTTAATATGATCTTAATGTCTACTAATTCCAACAGTGGCGTCAAGAGCCGGTCATATAGATCTATAAATTACATAATTGTTATCAAGAACGTTAAAAATTGCTAGGTTTTGATGTTGTCTTAATTTTTATTTGATGATCTTGTGTTCATAAACCCTAATTAGGGTTAATAAAATTAATTAGACAAAACTCTAATATGTATGCAATTTTTATTTGATGGATATTGATCCGTTGAAACTTACTCCTTAAAACGTATATATATATGATATAAATAAATTCAAGGATGAGAATCCATGAGATCTCCTTTTACTAGAGGTGTTCTTTTCACAAAGATTCTAGTTCAGTTTCGACTCATCAGATACATCAAATAATTTCCTAAGAGTCATCAGCAATCTTCTTTCCTTGTAACCTTTTTCTCTGCTCTATCTTGGGTAATCGATTAGTAAAATACTTGATAACATCTTTAATAGGATTCAATTGTCTGATTGCTTCCTGTCATGCAATAGTCTCAGGAAGGGAAGTCCATATTCCCCCTGATAATCTTCACCTCTTATGCCAACTTTAACCTACTTACAAGTACCATCATCCTTGATTGTAATGATAGTGTTGATAGTTGAGGTTGTGTGAGAGACTTTGGTTTTCAGAAAGTGATTAATGATGATTTTGGTGAATTAGGGATATGGCATGTTTTCAAGTCTTGATCTCTTTTATTTCCTGTGATCAATCTGGTAAGCAATGTCTTCCCAAATCAACTCAGGATAGTCAACATTTTCTCTTTTGAACATCCCCACAGTATGTCAATTCTGGACATTCTGAGTTTGTCATTACTTGTCGTCTTTCCAGAGAGACACTCTATGTTATAGCTGCCAAGTTCCTCCATGCTGGTGCATGTGATCCATACACAAGTTAGTTTTCCTTATCTGGACCCTTGTAGCCAAGATCAATGAGAAAGGTGAGTGCAGTATCATCATCTGGAACATCCGTGAAGTCTACACCTTCCACTCTTGGACAGATATCAAGAATTATCCTAAAGACTTCAGCATTGACAATACACTTCTTGTTGGCTAAGAGAAATTTATAAGAATATTTGCCTTGAAGCTTCTTGATGGAATACCAGAATTGCTGCATAAATATTTCTGGGACATCTGCAGAGATAGTAAAAGCTTTGAAGCAGGTGGAGTTCTTGATGAGATCAATAACTACTTGAAATGTTTCTTCCTTCTATGGCACAGTGGTTTCCAGTCTGATATTGGTAGAGCTAATCTTGACTCTCTCAGAGAATGGAACCCATTTATCATCACGAGCAGCAACTTGTTGTTTTTCTTGAGGATTCATGATTCTGCTTAAGAATTAACCAGTACATATAAATAGTACAACAGATATATTTTACTGATTTATCTGGTTATCTTAGATGATATGATAGATCTATGATTAGTTTCATGCAAACATGACAGAATTACTACACTCAATGAATAAGTTAACTAAGGTCAACAGTCAAAGTCAACTGAAAAGTCAACAAGACAGATCCAAAGGAGCTTAGGACACACATTCAGACAGAGAGCGGAGAATACATAATACAAGTACACACATGACAAGTTATGAAACATGACAAATTACACGACTATTGCACAAATTTTAAAAAAATTTAGGCATAGTTTCTTTTCATATTTTGTCACATATTGCTTGAATTATGTACCTGTACATGTTTCGCTTCAAACATGTTTCGCTCTGAACAAGGACAAACATATTTCGCTTAGATGAACCTTACATGTTTCGCTTGAAATGAGTAAATATTTTCGCTTGGAATAATGAAAACATGTTTCGCTCAGAAAACATGTTTCGCTTCATTCAAGAAAAACATATTTCACTTCACTCTAAGTTACTTAATTCAAGTTTTATCAATTAAAAGCCTGTAAGAATTTCTAACAATCATCATATATCACTCAATAACATCACATAGGGAAGAACCACATTTTAAGTGTGATAATGGCCATTTATAGGACATATAATGCAAACTTAAGTGTCTTCATCAGTTAACAAACACACTTTAAACCATAAAAAACAGCAAACTTATACTATTTTTCAAACAACGCAACCTAAAAATCAAAGATTCCCAATAAACAAATCAAGAAAGCATAGCCGTGTTCCTAATATGGGCATAAGAGAGGCTCATTTTTGAGGTATCTCAACACAAACCCACAACTATTCACACAAGATATACATGTTTCACTTTATTCGAATCATAAAAATCAATGAATCTCTCAAATGGTTAAGATATATTCAAAATTGTTTCACATACATCTAAAATGCACCCTAATGAGTAAAACTACTCACCTAATTAACAAAAATCTCAACTTTTAAATTATGAACCCGAAATCATTTTTAATTGATTAATAGTGATAAAACAAGTTTTAAGTTAATTCGTTTTACTAGGTATGATGTTGAAGGGAATAACTTACAAGTAGGAATGAATCTTGGAACTTGAAAAATGATTTTGAATTTTGAGGATGAATCGAGCGAAGTGTGTTAGAGAGAAATGTGTGTGTGGATATTTGAATAAGTGTGTGAGCGAAATGTGTATGAAAATTATTATAACCGGTTTATGTTTCATTATTGGCAGGAAATGGTCCGTTGTTGTTTCAGTCAACATCCTATTTTGCTAATAAAACACCTATCACTAAGTGTAAAAACCTTTTAGAAATGACACGTTAAACCCCTTAAATTTATAACTAAGATTATAAGTCTTATAATTTACTATTTATCCCTAAATGATAAAGCCAATAACATCTTAAGACCAATTGAGTTACAAATACATTAACTCCCCCTTTAATTGATAATCCGTTATTGTTAAACCTTTTTCTATTTTATTCCGCGATGACTTTTTAAAATATCATTTTGAAAGAAGTTTTACTATTTCTCCCCCTTAAATAATGTCACATTTCTATTTAAAGAGGATTAGACATTATTTGATTAATAGAAGCCTTCTTTAAAAAGTTTTACAGATGAAAACTGGTACCTTTAATTATTCTTCAAAAACAAAAACACATTAAAAACAAGATTTCCTCGTTTACTAAAATAAATGCGAACTTGACACGTACACTTATTGAAGAGCAAAGCATAGGTTTTGATGCAAAGTAAACACAAGCCTTTGAATGAATATGAAGTAATTCATTCCTGAGAAAAATGAATTTCCCGTTGTGAGGTCAAGTTTTCTTTTTGTCGAAATACTTGCCTTTAAATTGAAGACCGCGTTGCTATTTGAAATAATAGAAAGCCATTGACATGTTTGAAAGCTTTTGAAAATTCTGCTCGAACTTTAACCTCGTATCATTATTAAACGACATTTTAAGGCCGTAAATGTTATCGATTTTCAGAAGACATGTCAAGAATGTTGAATGATAGAAAACCCCATCGGTTATGATTTATTATTGACCACAATATATAGGAGGTTACATGTATGAAACCCTAACGGACCCTAGGCCCATAAACCGGGCTTGGGCCTATTTATCCTCTAATACTCCCTCACAGTCCGAGTGGTGATATCGCGAAAGTTTTAGATCTAGGAGTAGTAACCTAGAAACAGAAAAAACCATTAACATAATAAAAGCATAACTGTGATGAGGGCATCCAACAGCAAGCGGAGAAACTATGATCTTCAAACAGCAACAAAAATCAAACGTCGCTTCACAAACATAATTAGTTCATGAAGAAATCCGCCAACATGCGGAGACAAATCTTCAAACCTGAAATTCACAAACCGGATTTTTTTTACGGGATAACCCAAAGTATCCCTTTTTTCGGATAACTCAAAGTATCCTTTTTTTATACGGGATAACCAAAAGTATCCCTTTTTTTGGATAACCCAAAGTATCCTTTTTTCATACGCGATAAACCAAAGTATCCCGAACCAGGATAAACCAAAGTATCCTACCGAAGAATAAACTAATATATTCTCCACAAGAAAAGTCAGAGAGATGCATCAAATGGTTAGGGATCGTGTTAAACAGGGGGTGGCTTCTTTTTAAGGTTAAAGGGTGGAGGCTAAGGTTTGACGGGGTGGTTTAGAGGAGGTGGCTCAACGTAGCCACCTTGGTCTAAGTATCAGACCTGCTCCGATACCATGTTGAATGATAGAAAACCTCGTCAGTTATGATTTATTATTGACCATAATATATAGGAGGTTACATGTATGAAACCCTAACGGACCCTAGGCCCACAAACCGGACTTGGGCCTATTTATCCTTTAATAAAGAACATCATATTTTTATATTTTATGATTTTTTAATTTTGTATTTTTTTTTATGATTTAAAAAAAAAAGAAAAACCTTTTAGGTTTTTTCGATTTCTTATATAATATGAATACAGATATGTAAAGAAAGTACCAACATACTCACCAATTCCGTCTTCACTTTTTTAAGAGCTCTTCCCTTGGGACATGCTTTTGCATTCCAAGCTTTTTGATGAAATTCCAGTCGTTTTTCCGTGCTAAAATCGTGGTTGAAGATTCTGCCAGTTTGATACTCTGTTCTGACAAAATACAGCTCAACCACCCTGTTCTCCACTTGCTCCTTGATAAAGTGATGTCTGATGTCTATATGCTTGGATCGGGAGTGTTGGACGTTGTTGCAACATAAAGCGATGGAACTTTTATTATCGCAGTACATACGTATCTTGTTGAACACAAGGCCATAATCAGTCAATTATGATCACATCCAAAGTATTTGAGCACAACATCCTGACAAGAGCAAATGTATTTTTATTTTCCTTATGTGTACTGGATATGTGGTCTCTTCTATTTCTTTGATTACCAGCTCACCAATCTATCACCTAACAGTTGCATACTTCCAGACGTACTTTTTTGGTATCTTGGCAACCCGTATGGTCAACATCTACAAAATCTGTTAGAGTAATGCACGAATCCTTTGGATACTACCACAGAACATATTAATGGTTCGTGCGTAGTATTAAAGATTCCGCTTAACCGCAATGTAAGTGCTTTTCAGTAGGCTTTTCCTGAACCCCCCCCTCGGGCACACATGCACACAGAACAAATACAAGGTCTGGTCTACTGGTTGTAAGATACATAAGGGTGCCAATCATTCCACGATAACGTGTAGGATCAATGGATTTCCCTTGTGGATCTTCATCTAGTTTGGATTTCTCCACCATTGGAGTATCCACTAGTTCACAAGTTTCCATACCATACTTTTTAAGCTATTCTAGAGTATATTTGGATTGATTTAAAAAGATGCCCCTGGGACTCTGAAAAATCTGTAGTCCTAAGAAAAATGACAGTTTGCCCATCATTGACATCTGGAATTTCGAACATATTATTTTTGAAAATGTTTCACAGAGATCAAGTTTAGTGGAAGCAAATATAATATCATCAACATAAATTTTTACTAGTAATATGTCCTTGCCTTCACGTCTGACGAACAATGTTGGATCGACAATGCCTTTGGTGAACTTCTGGGAGAGTAGAAATGACGAGAGCAAATCATACCAAGCACGTGGAGCTTGTTTTAACCTATAAAGAGCCTTCTTTAGCTTATACACATAATTAGGATTCTCTGGATCTACAAAACCGTCCGGTTGGCTAACATAGACCTCCTCATGTAGAATGCCATTCAAGAATGCGTCTTTACATCCAATATGTTAGACGACCATGTTCATATAGAGCAGCGAGTGCAATAAAGATAATTGATGCCTCGATGGAAACTGGAGCAAAAGATTCCCTCAAAGTCTACGCCTTCTCCTGATGATAAACTCTCGCTACCAAACAAGCCTTAGTTTTCAATACACCTCCCAGCTCGTCTAATTTCACCTTGTAGATCTACTTCAAGGTAATAACCATTACCCAATCTAGACAAGGTACGAGTTCCCAAACTTCAAGACGTTCAAAACCTCTTGAGTTCGTGTCTTTGCACGTGGCTCAAAACCAACAGAATTCCGTCAAATGCATCTTTTTATCACTCTTCGTTCAACGGAGGAAAGGAAGCATCAAAATAAACAAATAAAGCTTTCATCTGTATGTTGTTGTTTGAGTGAAACCGGTCTAAGAAGATCGCCATAACATTGTCCCATCGGAAGTGAAATCTTTGTCCATTATTGATGTGTTCGGGTGTTATAGAATGAATAGCACATGATTTGAAATAACAAACCTGATAAGGATTCTTTAGAACTAGGTTCTGAATTAGAAATTCATCAACGGGATATTATCCATGTGTGCAACTTCATACATGGTCAGCTTCTCAACATCGAGAGGAATAACTGGGGATGGTGTTTTGTTGAGGTGTTTGTGAGTACTTTTTGATGGTGCATCTTGGATCATTGTACGTTAAGGATGGGTGTACCGAGTTGAAACATAGGTTCGGTGCAATAACAGCAAGAAACTTGAGATTCAACAATCCGTGGAGATTCAGGTACTCATCAAACAGTAGGTTGAAGCCATATTTCCCAATTGTTCTTTGTTGGTGAAACTTACGAGTTAAAGAAGAATGTTTGGCAGCGAGTCCTGAACTGATTGTTCTATGCCTAGAATTGCTGAGAATATTGATAGATTATAAGGGTCTAAGCTGGAAAAAAGCGTGGGAAATCACTCAAAAGTAATGTTTACAATCTAATGTAGTTGAACTTGTGAATAATTCAAGATTTAAAACACATAAACTTGGACATACTGCCTTCCAGGTAATTTAATTTAAAAGACCTTAATCGTCTTCCATATAACTTATTAGCAGATTTAAGTTCTCTAGGGGTGGGCAAAAACCCATCTGAGTATGGGTCATAAACAATCAGACCTTTATCTTCTGTTAAACTTTGGATACGTTTTGTGAACATACCTTGAATGTGTCACAGATTCCGGTCCAAGTATAATTGAAGCATACGTTATGATCCGTTCATGGCGATTTGGACTCCACAATCACCGTTAATAACCTAAACTCACACAACCGTATATATATATATATATATATGGCTAACTATAACTGGATTAATATGATTTAGTGAATCAACGCCACCTCAACGATGACATGGCACATATGAGACAATAACTTTAAATTAGATATGGGGCTAACTATGACTGGATTAATATGATTTAGTGACTCAACGCCACCTCAACGATGACATGGCGCAAACAACGATGACATGACACATATAAGACAATAATTTTAAATTATTTTCGAATTTATAATTTTTTTTGCCTTTAATTTTGAATTTTCGGATTTTTACTTATTTTTGCATTAAATTTCAATTTTTTTTTAAATATTGGGCATGGCAAGATTGGAACTTGTGACCTATTGTTAATATCCAATCATGTTAACCAAGTGAGCCAATAGGTAATTTGTGTTTGTAAATAAAAAACAATAATGATATGGTTTAAGAAAATATGTTAGCTATCATATATGCTCCATAATTATCTTAGAAGATAAATGTTATAATTATTTTTCATATATTCGACCTAATCTATACACGTTTAAATTATTCACCAAGAAAAGTCTATTACTGAAAACCATAAATGGATTTATTCGGTATGTTTAATTCATATTCAACTACAGCAGATCGTTTTAATTTTTGATCCATATTCACGTATTTATTCTTATTTGTATTCAATAGGATATTCGATTGAACAGGTTCGTTGTTTGTTTTCTCTATGGTGAGTCGATTATATTTTAATTGTTAATGTTAGTGTTTGGTGTTGTTTGTGCCAGTAATCTATTTTGCCTTTTATGATATGCTTTTTACTTTTATATATAAGATTACTAAATACATGTGATTCTGTTTTTTGTTTATAGACTAACGAGGATGAGAATCAATATGAAATTTAAAGCAATTGCATTTGTTTTATGATAAGATAATATGCATCTCCAGTTTAACATATCATATGAAATGTGAATATTAGATGCATAGATGCATATGAGATTGGTTAAAACTACAACATGCATCTTGCATGTTGGTAAGATGTAATAGGAAAATGGAAGCTATAAAAATTAGATGCAATAGATGCGTCCAATACTATATGTATTCAGTATTAGCAAAGGCATCACATACTATATATGTTCATGGCATTTGTCGTGGAAGAGAACACAGACATAATAGGAGGTGGACAGAAACATTTTATGATTTTGCATACATATAACTTATTTGATTTGATTAATTCGGTTTCTATCTTATTTAAATGAAGTAGGTTTGTTAATTTTAAAAGAATCGTTGATCTGGTGGTCTTGGTGAATCAAACCATATGATAGTCATCTTTAGAGAGAGAAAGTAGAGGGAGAAACTAGTGTGTGTAAAATAGAATGAAAAGTGAAATTATTACAAGAGTCTCACCCCTCCATGGAAGCAATGGAGGGGTATTTATACCACCATCTAATACATAGGTATGCTAAGTTGACAACTTTAGTCCCTACATATGGTGGTATGTTAAACTATGGTAATTCCGTAATGTCGTCACATAAAACAAAATCCTAGCAATCTTACCCCATGGGACGATATACGGAATTACTTACAATATTTTCCTAACAAGTACATAATGATTAAGAACAAGAACTTCTACGAAGCTTCCACTGCTGATGATGTCTTCAATGGCCTTTGATCTGCTTGAAGGCTCAACTTTCTTCATACACTTCTTGTCATCTCAAAGTTTCTGAATTAGCTGCATGTCTTGAAAACTTCATTTTCCTGCACTTCTGGTCATGTCGAAGTTTTCTAGAATCTGCTTTTCATTTGACTTCAAGTCTGCACTCCACCATGAATCATCTTTATAGTACCTTGTAGGAGAAATACTGTAATAGGCACGAACTAAGTAACCCATACACTTCTGGTTAAGGAGAAGCTTCTGAATTAGCTTCCCCCTAATTCATGCCACATATTCTTCATTTTGAAGCTTTAATAGCTTCCCCCCAAACAAGCAATCCTCTCTTGAGCAGTTTCAAAGCTTTCTTTCAAGCTTAGAATAATTAAGTGCACAGCGGAATTAGTAGCAAACCACATCAAATATTGCTCCTTTGATAATAAGCTTAGTGATTAACTGTTTGGGGAAACATTAACTGGATCAGCAACGTATCTTCTCACGCTTGAATAATTCTTCTCACATTTCTTCCCACTAGAAGCTCAAGTAATGCATACCAAAAGTATCGAGATATCTCTTCCCCCATGTAGATGAAGAGATGCAACCAGTCTCATTGTATGAAGCCCAAACACCCGAAGTACACACTCTATCCCATTAATGAAGTCGAAATCGTAGCATCAAAATCAGTTAAGACCCGGAAATGCACTTTTCTCCCTTCAGGTGAGTGTAGATGAGAATTGCTACACCAAACTCAACTAAGTCCTGAGTGTAAGCAATTTATCCCGTATGTAGTCGAAATGATAACACCAAGACAGTACCATAAAAACAACTAGGTACCGGATGTAGTCGAAATGATAACACCAAAACAGTACCGTAAAAATCAAGTAAGTCTCGATTGAACACATTTAAATAGTTTCACTAAAGTCAACTAAGTCCCGAGTGACAGCAATTTATCCTGTATGTAGTCGAAATGATAACACCAAGACAGCACCATAAATACAACTAAGTACCGGAATATAGTCGAAATGATAACAATTATGTACCTCTTTTATCATCAGAAACCGTTTCTTACATCTCTTCTCCCATGTAGGTAGAATAATACACCAAAAGCCAAGAGTTAAACATTGATTTTCTCTGCGGTCATGACATTTGTCTTTCCGAAATGACCTAAAATAAGAAAAAGACATGAAGTTCGTCACGTGTACTCGTTGTGCATTCAGATGTATGTCTCCTTCCCCCCTTCCGGTTTTGATACCTCAGAATTAGCAAAACATTGTACGCACATATACTTGAAATCTTGTGAGAAGAATAAAATTAGCTCAAATGTATCTCGTGAGTCAACTGCTCATCAAATCTCTACTCATTAACTCTCTTTGACTATCTTTACCAACCTCTTTGTAGGCTAATTAAAGTGACCACTGATGGAGTAAACCTTATATACCAAACTTGAAATTGAAGTATAATTCTCTGTTTTTGTGACTTAAGCTTGCACTAATGTTGGAAAAATGGTGTAGAGAATTTGTGCTCCAAGCAAATCTCTAAGTACTCTATACTCTCAACTAAGAGGCATAAGAAGTACAACACCTCTTGAAACTATCCACATCGTCTTCTGCGTGTGACACTGAGTACTACAACGTATCTCCTTTAAGTAATAGTTATCGAGGTCTTCAACCATCCACCCCGACTGCTGGAAACTAGATAAACCAAATCTTCAACTTAAATCTTAAGCACGAGCAAGTTATCATTGAGAGTCATGGATCCACCCATCCCCGATTTCAAGATAAAATAAGTACACGCCCTTGTGAAATCCAACTTCAATCTCAAATAAGTGATACCGAGTCGACTCCGTAGTCACTTAGAAAAATTTATACCAAATTTAGCCATTAAAATTAATGTTCCATGATTCTTTATGAAAATTGATCCCGGTCTCATTACATTGTCACTTTGTCATTTTGATCTTCAAAAATAACTATTAACCACCTAAACCACCAACTAACCCATAGTTAAGCATTTAACTAAAATATTTCAGCCCTAACTAAATTAAGACCAAATATTTTGTATGATGGAACTTGTTAATACCAAAATATAATACTATTTGAGTGCTATAAGTCCCACACTCAAATACCATCTTAAACGAAATACATGCTCACAGGAACATACAACTCGGCCCAACTTTAAAGTTTAAGGGTTTCAGATATAAGCTTAGGCCCAATTTAATCCTGATAGAATCCAAAACCGCAATAACTGGCCCATCAATTGTAAAACTCGGCCCAGTTGTCAAAACGAAATAAGTTCCAGCCTAAGAATATGTAGCGTGAATTAGGGATATATAACCACTACTTATGCCTTAATTTATCTCATACCCTAATCGCACACTCTCAAATATCACGCCTCCCTTTTCATCACATATGCAGTCACACAAACTGATCAACAAGATCACATTACTCCCATCACAAATCAAACACCACCCACCTTATATCCCCTTTAAGAAGTTACCACTACTCCTTTAATCAATTCCCCACAAACACTACAACCCTCCTTTGTTTCCTGCTTAACGACAACAAGAATCCACAAAGTGACTAATCTTGTACACACTTTGCATATAAATCATGAACAATCAAACTCCTCTTTTCTCCACATAACTGAAGCGTATGAGTACACAAAATATTTGATTGAAGAAATAAGACTCATCTTCAAGATCTTGGTATTAAGGTCACGGGTAGGTATCATTTGAGTGTTTATG
>BQNB010025197.1:0-59901 GCA_026074375.1 Tanacetum coccineum
GTTGCTAGTAACTTTTCTTGACCGTTCCATGATAAAGACTCGAAATATATACAAACGCCTCGACCATAGAAATGACAAAGACAACCTAAGTTGGCGTTCTCATAACGGTCAACTTCCCAATCATCCCAAATTTTACTTACTTTTACAAAAGTGATGATATCGGCCACTTTATACAAAACTATACATCGTTGATTTTTATCTACATATCAACGAATAATCGATCCTTTCAAGTGTTTCATCGGTTTAAGTTTAGCGAACCGACTATCAATCATCCCTTCTCTTTTTTGATGCATTTTTTATTTTTCCATTTTTTTAAAATAAACCTCGATGCAATTTCACCGTCTTCACAATCATAATTGATCCGGATAATTTTTCCTTAAACACTTCATCTTCGGACATAATACATAATCGCAAAAGTAGCAAAATACACGAGCTGCTTATTTTCCCATTGCATTGTGCAATTTCCTGACCTAACCGGAGATAGCAAATTTCACTTTAACACATGAAATATAAAACTTTACACAAAAGCAACTAGCAACTTTAATTAAGTAGGCTTAATCTACAGGGTAGGCTAAGGTGTAAAGGTGTAACGAAATAGACATTTGGTGTGAAGAAGACAGGGATGGCTCAACAGGTTTTTCTAGGGGATCTTACTCTTATAGTGAGAGTAAGCAAAGAGTTATACGGGGTTTAACTAACCAGTGTAGTTAGTTACTTTTACAATATTTAGGCTTTTTGGTATATTCTTAGAAATTTACCAGTTAAACATGTTTCTCCATCTGAGTCCATAGTACTCATCGTTGTGGTCTCGAGTGATATACCAAGCCAAATTCTAAAGTCCACTACATCACCGACACACTCATAATTTTTGTGTAATTTTTAGTAAACGTTTGGAAACAGAATATGCTTAATTCTCACAATTTGATATTAAGGGTTATAGTGCGCGAGGTCATGTAATTAGTAATTTTTACAAAAGTTATGTTAATTTTTTTTTAATTTGGCATAATTTAAGCATATAGCATATTATTTGTAAAAGAAAGGACAAGTATGCGTTCTAATTATCCATCCCCCCACTTAAATTATACAATGTCCTCATTGTATAGATAAAACAATTAAAGAAAATGGGAAATAGAATTAGAACGAGGAACTCCCCTGATATGTTGCTCGGGATGATTCTCCAATTTGAGTTCTTAAGCAAAAGTGTGTTGACAAGGCATCGGAATGCTCGTACGAGTTCAACAAACATCTTTTTCAGAGTATACCATATCGTCGATTTCCTTACAGCAAGGTCCTACATAAAAGTTTAGAAGATAAAAGTGCAATTCCTATCTCGGTTATGCAATGGTTACAATGCAGGAAAACAATTAAAACACACTGTACAGGAGGTCAATACACCGTATCCCAAACCCAAGGATACGCCGTATTGCATCATGTAAAATAAATGTTTTAAATTTTTGCAGAAATTAAAGACTGATAACGTCCAGACAGGTTCGATACGGCATATCCATAGAGGTTCGATACGCTGTATTAAGTGTCTGGGAAGACAGACTTAATCAAACAATTAAGTTACAATTCAAACAACTAAAAACAACCTCGTTGTCTCCCGGTAAGCACTTTTCTTTCAGTTAGTCTTGAAGTTAGACTTTTTCCTTCTCTTTAATAGCTTCTTCTCATTCATGATCATCCATTCGCTCGCACTCGTCTCCGTGAGCGAATCTCTCCATAATCTTTTTGCATGACACAAACTTCTTGCAAAACGGCATGCCGAGCACAACACCACCTGTTATATCCACATCGTCAATGATTGAGAATCCTGAAATAATAGAAAAATTCCAAATGAAAATAGGTATGTCACTTAAGGTCCCTGTTTATTCTTCCCTTCATGATCACCTTTGTCCTTAATTATAGAATTATAAAAACATTTGGTTATCATATTAATGGACAAGGTAGGAAGACATCAACATTAACATGTCTATACCTAATTATACAAGAAAATTTTATTTTGTAACAACTTTTATAAGTAGGCTATTTGACAAAATCAGGGGTTGGCTCAAATTCATCATCTTGATCCATCCTAAGTTCTAGAGGCATATCAAAATCATTTAATTCAATATAATTACCATAGTGTGGGTCGAAGGATTCATTAACAGCCTCCCTTATAAGCTTAGTTTTAGAATCAAGATTTGTTCCTTCTTTTAACATATAGACCCTTCTAATTATGCTAGTAGCTGGTTTAATGCTTTTGAAAACAAGATTCTCTTCCCCAATCCTAAGAGTAAATTTTCTTTTGAAAACATCTATCTTGGTATGAGCGTTAGACAAGAATGGTCGTCTGGGGATCAAAGGGACATCGTTATCCCCAAGTATGTCTAAGATAATAAAGTCTATGGGGAAAATAAATTTACCAATTCTAACTAGCACATTTTCAGCAATACCTCTTAGATGTTTAATTATTCTGTCAGCCAGTTCAATAGTTAACCTAGTGTGAGCTAAATCACCTAAACCAAGGTTGGTGTAGGTACAGAATGGCATAACACTAACACTTGCTCCTAGGTTAACAAGGGCTTTATCAAAACAAATATTATGAATAAAACAAGGTAGAGTAAATCTCCCTGGGTCCTTTTCTTTATGAGGCAAGGTGTGACCATAGGTTTCCAGAATCTTTACTTCACATGCCTCTATCCAATCATTATAGCAGTAACCATGTAGTCGATTATGAACTGGAATTGTTCCAAAAAATAAGTTACTATATTGTGAGTCTGATACGGCGTATTGGTCTGACCTGATATGACGTATTCCAATTGAATCAGCTTTAGCAGTTGAGATCAACTTGACATGGTCCCTTGGGTTTGGTTCTGTTGAACCGAGCAGACTTTCGATTCCTCTTTCTTGTAAGACTTTCCTCATTTGAGCAATTTTAATTTCCAAGGTCTTAATCGATGCTCCTTGATTTCTTATAGCTTCATTGGTAGAAGCTTAAATTTCTTTAATTATTTTTGAGTTCTCTTCGTGTGTCTTTGCTGATTCAGCCATAAATTTGGTCAGTGATTCCTCCAAAGTTTGTCTTCGATCAAGGTACGAAGAATTTTCATTGCTGCGTTGGTAGAATCCTGGCCCTGATGCTCTGTACTGTCCTCCAGGTTGATAGGGTGTACCAAACTATGTGTAGTAAGCCTCTTTAAGATTTTTTCCCTCTTCTTTGAGTGGACAGTCCTTTGTGTAGTGTGGTCCTTTACATAGTTTGCATCCTACCTGAGCAGCGTATACTTTCTTGTTGACCTTCTTAATTTCTCTCCCGAGGCTATTGAGTTGGGCTTGTATAGCATCTAGCCCGTCAAAATTTTCAGTACTTTTGGTTTTTGAGGATGTTTCGTTGTGCCATTTCTGAATACATTCGGCCATTTCTTGGATGGCCACTTTTGCATCGGCGACACTTTTGGTGGGAATGGCACCTTTTGAGTCAAGGATCTATCTAGTTGGAACATCGATCCCATTATAAAACAAGATTACTTCCTGCGTATCAGTCAAATAGTGCTGGGGGCATTTCATTCTTAAATCTTTACCAAGCTCGGAAAAAGGCTTTCGTTCAGTTCTTGCTAAAAGTTGTTAATTTCCTCCATTTTCTTTGCTGTACAAGCAGGTGGGCAATACTTGTTTAGAAACATCATTTTCAGGGTTTCCCAATTTGTAATCAAACCCGATGGTTCGTTCCTGAGCCAACGAATCGCAGCTCCAGTTAAGGACATGGGGAAAGCTCGAAGCATTATTTAATCTTGAGTCACCTCGAGGAATAAATAGAGTCAAACAATCCAATGACCTTTTCGATGTGTTGTTCGCGTCTCATGTTACGATCCGCTAAAAGTATTTTTCGCAAGTTTCCCTTGAGAAATTGCCTCTTTTAATTCCAAAGTGATTTTACACCAATTTTTGCCTAGCAACCCTGACCCATGAAATTCCACGGTCATGCTCAAGTATTGCTCCATTTTTTTCTACTCATAATTTATGTAGTTTTCTTCTTCATTCTGAATGTTCTTACGATGTCAGAAAAACAATCAATTCGGTGAACGTCCGATTCACAATACCATTCTCAAAAAGCCTCCTTTTTAAGCGAAATACTCTTTCTGGGTTTTCAAAAGGTGTTATTAGTTCCTTAGTGGAACTCCTTGTCTTGCATCACCTGAAACATAGGATAATAAATCAGTAGGACATGCTCTTTGAAAAGAAAACAAAAAATTAAACACAAAATCAAGTTTAGTTCCTAGTAGGGCATCTGTGAGCTGCCAACAAGAGTGCTATCAAAGGCCAGGTAGGTGCGACCGCTGACATCCATCAACTGAGTCATGTAACTGACCATCCAAGTAGCGAACCTGCCCTGATCAGTGATCGATCTAGCAACGTCTCCTTGCAGCCCCACTACGCTTTGTCATAACTCCTGTACCTACTCCTCGATCCTGGAAATCCTCAGCTGCATAGTCTTGGGGCAGGTGGCAGTGGCTGAGGTGCCTGCACGGGTGCTGGATCAGCCTGAGCACCCTCATCAACTGCAGGAGCATCCTCAGCGGCTCTAGGGGCACCAGTCGTAACATCCGGCTGCCTCTTCGGTCTCGAGGCTACCCAAGCCCATGTATCACCAACCCTCATACAGATTTTGAGCCTTCCAAGCTCATGCAAATCAATCAACGGGAGCTCATGGGTAACCACCAACAAACCCCTCAATCCGTGATCACTAACCAATCCAAAATAGGCTGCAAGACACCCAATGAAGTGACCCCCAGACAACCTAGCTCCACTATTCCTCCCCTCAGCATGCCTAAAGATGTATTGCGTTAATAGACACATGACGTTAGCAGTCCCCTAGTCCATTCTACGAAGATAGAAAAGATTAACATCGGTCACCTTCTCAGGTGCCTGCCACCTGCTAGAAATACTGTAGGCTATCATCCTGTGGCATAGTCTCCTCACAGGGTCTCGAATAAAAACATAAGAGAGGGCCGACCCCAAGAAGTACTTGTCAGATGAGATCTCTATCCAATAATCCCTAAGATCCCCCTTGTCGAGGATCACTCTCTCACTACCTAGCCAGTAAGCTCCAAAACCAGCTGTGCCATCTCCTCCTCAATATGTAAACCTAATGCCAAAATGAACTGCCTCCAAGTCATCCTCCGCCTAGCTCTACCCAACTAAAAACACAAAGTTTCAGCAATGTCTAAACCCATCTCTGTATCGCTCATCCTACAAGTACTCAAAAACTTCAAAATAAACTCCCGAACCAATGGTGCTCTGATCTCAAATAACCTCCTCCACGCATGACTAGTAAATAACTCCTGCCCCTCATCCCCGGTATAAACCATCCTTAACCGATCACCCAAAGTCTGCCTCATCCCCTTGGTCAAACCGACAAAATCTAGAACGTATACCCGGTTAACCGGCCTACCCCATATCATCTCAAGCCTCTACTCATAGCTGTGCACTATATCCTCGCCGTATCCCTCAACCTGGTACCTGAGCCATGGGTGTCTCTGATACCTAGATGGTAAAGGTGTCATATCTGCAAGTAACATGGAATCAATACACAGATAAATTACTTTTTTAACTATTCTGTTCCAGGGGTAGATACGGCGTATAGGGTGAAATGAATACGCCATATAGAGGTTTTATGAAGATACGGCGTATAGGGTAGATTAAATACGCCGTATAGGGAATTATGCTAACAGGATTTCAAAGAGGTCTATACGACATATCCAAGCTAATGGATACGTCATATAGGTTTCTAAATTTGGGTAAAAATCAATCGATACGCCGTATCCATTAGGGATGGATACGCCGTATCGTATCAGTAGTAAAAGAATGGGTTTCCCCCAGTTCTACCCATTTGACCCTATGACTCTATTAGTCACAAATGCTTATTAAACAAGTTATCAAACGCAGTGTGGGTGTTCAATAGGTATATATGGCAAAACACAAGACCTAATTCAAAATCAAACCCCTAACCCTAATTCAATTCGAAAAGAGAAAGGGAGTAGATTAACATACCTTATGATTACGAGGTAAGAAATACAGTAACAAGGATTTGATTTTCGGGATTTAAAAGGCGCGGTAATTTTTTTTTGCTTGTGGAGTAAAAAGTGTGTATGAAGAACAATCCAGCATATATGCTGGGTTTTTATACCCACGCTTGATATGCCGTATAGGGAATTATCTAATACGGCGTATTGGACAATAAAATGATATGGTGTATAAGTGTACCTTAATACGCCGTATTTTTTCTTAGAGACCAAAATTTTAAATATTTAACAAAGTAGAGAAAAACATACCTTGGCCTCCGCAATATTTTTGTATGAACACCATCCTTATAATACCGTTTGGGGTCGAACGGGATGCCGAACGGCATATATAGATTCTTAAGAAGACTTAACGGTATCCCGTTGTTAAGATAATCCCAAGTCACAGTATTAATAATTAATTCTATAATAAAACTTCTTACATTGAAGATCTTTCTAATTTATCATGACTTGTTTTTAGAAGCTTATTTGACCCTTCGGTATCGATGTTTATTGCATTTCTTCCTGAAGACCGTGTTACATCGATATCATCATCATCAATGTCCTTTTTTCCTTATCATATTTGGACAATGAGGTTATTGTGAAAAAATATGTCAGGAGGAAATGAATTAAAGTATAAAACGTTGCATTTTTCCTTATCATATTTGGACAATGAGGTTTCATTACTCAAATCAGATTCTTTAATATGTTGAAAACTTCCAGAGGGTTTAGTTAGATCATCATTATAAGTAATGACAGGGAATTCATCCACAAAATCTTTAAAGAAGTCTAAGTCATGAGAATGACTGATCCTAATATCTGGTGATGGAAATGATGGCATATTGATTTTATCATTCTCATTTTCCGAATCCGTTTTCAAATTATCAACATAAATTATTTTATAAGAAAATGAATTTTCGTCAAAAATTACCATGTAATCTTCATCGCCGGATTCGTCAAATGATATTTTAAAATTAATTTTGTTTTCGTTAAAAGAACTTACTGTGGGTTCACATGAGAGTGCTGCATCGGATGTGTCATCAAAGACTATAGCTGGGTATTCAGTTTCGAATTTCGTGAAGCTATCGTCCTCATCTTCACAATATTCCATCTTACCATATGTGGCAGTCTGCCAATTAAATGTTCGACCATGTGTTTGAGCCTTTTCTTCTTCGAGTCTGATGTATTCTTCCATAGTGATGTTTGGATCATCCATGATAAACCTAGTCTGGATTTTTGAAACAAGGAAACAGACTACAAAGCAGAGTACTTCTTGAGAACAGTTAAATAATACTGGAATTAGAAACACACAATTAAACACTTAATTAAATTAAATACAAACAGAATTAAATTATGCTAATTAAATTATTCTAAGATAATGGTTAGAAATACTAATAAAATTAAAGGTTAAAGTTTTTCACTCCTTGGCGGCGGCGCCAAAAACTTGATGTGCTGTCGTGTAGGGTCAATTTAATGATTACCAAGTTTTAAATTTATATTTAATCGACTTATCTTAAAACAACACTTTAATGGGCAGTGTACCCGATCGGGTAGAGTTTCGTGGTAAGTAGGGTGTTGAATACTAAGAGTGAGGTTGTTAACCTTATATTTTATCAATATTTTAATTAATATAATAAAGTTAATTCTAATTACTTGTTAAACCTATGCTAAACCTAGTTCTAATGATAATGGGGGTTTTCAGCCTGAGAGACTGGCACAGGTTTTATGATGACAATAATCAATTCTAAATACAATAAACATGAAAGAAAACAATCAGAAGATAGAAGAGCGGTACAAGCCAAATGATAGAAAACTTTATTAGCCATATTAAATCAGATTAAATACTGGTTTGTTTTTTTAGTGCAATAATTTCTTATCTAGAAGCGGCATATCATTCTTAAGACTTAGGCGGGACATCATCCAAAGACCTATACACGTTGAATCGTCACAATTAACAGTATCCGCATAAAGCATCCTATAGTTTAATTATAATTCTATCTAGGGAATTAAAGCAATGTTGATCATGCTTTATCCGCTAAGCCATCGGGACTTTACCCACTTAACTGTTTGATGGTAGTTTTATATACTTGGTAGTTCACTGTTCAAGTCTTTAATCAATTAATTAAGAACATACTTATAGAAACATTTACATGGTCCACTTCGGTCCAACTAATCTCATAATTTAAAGAAAAAGATAGAACATTATTTGTGATCCTATTGGTCCAGTAATATAAAACACGATATGGAGAGCTATCCCAGTATCTAATTCAAATTCATCCTATAATATTTTTTATCTCTCTAAAAATCTTCATCTTACTCATAAATATTATCAAATATATTTTTTCGCATAATTCAATAATATATTCATTCCTACAATCATAATCCAAAATTTCCCATAATCTCAATAATCTCAAATTTTTTTATATATATCTCAATTAAAAAAAATCAAAAATATTAAATAATTATATTATATAATGTAAAATTTTAATATCTATTATAAATTCACAAAAAATATCTCTTCAAAATATCATTAAAAAATCATTATTATATATATAATCATGTTTTAATAAACAAATTTATAATTATTATAAAAGATATATCATCTTTCCAAATTTAATTAAATTTACTTCACATATTCAATTTATAAAAATAATATCCAATATAATGTAAATTTATCAAAACAATTAATATTCCCATTCATTCATATATTATCAAAATATCCTCATTTTATTAATTCCAATAATCTTCTTTTATTATAAAAATATATCTCCAATATCATATCAAATCTTCCAATAATTATTAAAATTATCCAAAATAATATATTAATAAATTTCAAATAAAATATATTAATAAATAATTAAAAATTCAAAAATAATTATGAATAATATTCAAAAAATTATATTCTATTTTTAAAATTTTAATCCCAATAATATCTATCAATTTATCTCAATAAAAATTCCTATCATTATTTATTATTAACTCTATTCTATTAAATTTCACAATTAATTCTAGCATAAAATTCTCTAATAAAATTAAAAAAATTTTTTTTCATAATAAATATAAATATTTTTCAAATCAAATATCATTTATTATCCTCAAAATTTATATTAAAAAATATATTTATAATAACTATTAAATCCCTCATAAATAATCTTTCTATCTATTCATTCTAAATAATTTATTAAACAATTATAATCTAATCAATAATATCAATCTCATAATTAAATTAGAAAAAAAATATTCATAAAAATATACCTTACAGATAAGAAATTTATCATTATTCTATATAAAATAATTAAAATTTAAATTTAATAATATTCCCATAATATTATTTCATCATAAATTTTTATATTTTAATTTTCTTTATCAAAAATTTAAATCTTCATCCTAATAAATAAATCAATATAAAAATTTTAATTTAAATCATCACATTAATAAATTTCTTTGAAACTAAAATTATTTATCCAATTTCTCTTTATCCAAAGATAATCTGTTATAATCTTCTCATTAAATCAAAAATTTTAATTCTATTTATAATATCTAATAAAGTTTAAAAATTATATAATAAATAATTCCCCAATTTTAAAAAATATTTATATTATACATTAACATTCATAAATAATATTTTAATTTAATTATTAAAAAATATTTTCCATATAATATTCCTATAAATAAATTATTTCAAAAATATAATTATCAAAATAAATTCAAATTAAGAATAATATTATTTAAAATATTTTTAATAATAAATTCTAAAAAATCCACATCTCATATCCCCTTAAATAATTAATTGTAAATTTTTTATCTCAAATTCTATTTCCTCAACTAAAAATCTCTTATCCTATATAGTAAATTTTTTCTAATTATAAATTCAATAAATCTTTATATTAACTTAAAAATAAAAAATAATAATCCAATAAAAAATATTATAAAAATAAATATCAAAAATGTCTTAATCATTGTTTTATTAATAAAAAAATAATCATTTTTCATAATATTATACAAATAGATTTTAAAATCAATTAAGTATTACATAATAAATTATTTCAAATTATTAAAATAATTCATTGTCCATTATTATTTATATGTCAAATCATTTTCATTTAATTCAAAATATTTCCCAAATAAATATTGATTAAAATTCCTTATTTTCAAATTTAAATTCTCTCAATATAATATTATCAATCCCTAAAAATTTTCTTCTCTATTATTAATTTAAAATCAATAAAAATTCAATCTATAAAATTCATAATTTCCTAAAAAAATAATCTTTAATTTTTCTATCAATTAATATAATGATATTATTCATAAATAAATATAATAAAAATCCTCCCAATATTAATCTAAAATTTAAAATCTAAAAATAATATAAATAACATTTCTATAAAATTATTTAATTCTTATCTATTCTCAATATAAATATATAAATTTTATTATTTCATCAAATCTTTAAAAAATCAAATTTCCTCATATAATAAATATCCTTAAATATAATTTTTATTATAAAATTATCAATCCAATTAATCTCTTCCTAATATAATATTTCTTAATTCTTACTAAAATTTTTCCTTAAATTTAATTATTTATAATATCATTTCATCTCTCCTTAAATATACTATAATAAAAATCCTTAATAATATAATCTCTCAAGATAAATTTAATTATTCCAATTTAAATTTATATCTCCCTGAATAAATATTATCTCTAATAATCAAAAAATCCCTTTATTAAATCCCAAATTCTATCAAATTTTTCCTATAAATATTCCCAATCATAATATAATATAATATTAATAATCTCTATCTATATTTCTAAAATTTCTAATTAATCATTATTATAATTCTATCATATCCATTAATTAAAATTTGTTCTTAAAATAATATAATATAACTAAAAATTCATATATATATATTATTAAAAAATTATAAATTATCTATCAATAATTATAAAAATAATAATATTTTATCATTAATAAAATAATCTCAAATTATAATTTTATCCAATTTTTTATTATTTTTATCAATTATTATCAATTAATCCAAAATTCTTATTAATAATTTCTCAATATTATGTCATCTTTTATTCTAAATAAAAATAGTTCCCAAATTATTTATATGAATAAATAATAAATATAATACTTAAATATCATCAAAATTTATCTAATTCTATATTTACTATATTTAATATATCATAAAATCCTTTCTTTATATATATCTTCTTCTATAAATAAAATAATATATATTTCATTCTTTCCAAATAATTATCCTACATTCCTAAAAATATTAGTCTCATAAATCCCTTACTAATTATATAATATATAATGTTAAATAAATTTATTAAATAGAATTATTAAATTTATCACAACAAATTATTTAACATTATTAAAAAAATTCTATTATAAAATAATCTCATTATATATCAATCTAAATCTTCCTTTAATCCCCATTTAAAATTAATCATTTAAAATTATCCATTAATATTCTAATATCAAAAGATTTAAAAAATCTTAAAATATTCATCCAACAAATCCTCCTTCATTTAAATTATCCTATAATTAATTATCTAAATATCAATAAATAATAAAAACCAAATTATCTATATTTTAATCCCTCATCAAAAATTATATAAATGTGATAATCTTAACTTTGAATCAATTCATACATATTCAATTAAATAATCTATATAAATCAAATTAAAAAATCTTATGTAATAAAAAAAATATTAAAAAAATAAAAAATCATAATTATCATCTATTCAAATATTTAATAAAAAATCCATAATTTTTATAAATTAATAAATATAATACATTTCAAGTGTTATTAATGAAAATATTCCCAATTCTAATTAAAATCATATTCCCTATTAAAAAATAAAATTAATAATCCCTAATGTCTTCAATTATCTCTTATTATCTCTTCTAACATTCATTAATAATCATATCTCTCAAACTATATTTTCCAGTTATTTTTTTTATATATAATCCAAATTATTATTTAAATTCCTAAAAATTCAAAATCATATTATTCATAATTATTTTAGCCAAAAAAAAATATCATTTATCAAATTTCCCTATCGAAATCTATCTAAAAATCCATTATTATAATTTATATATCTAATATCGATATTCATATTTCATTTTATATTTTTTTAATCATCCACATATTAAAAATCTCAAACAATATTTAATATAAATAAATCATTTTATAATAATAAAAGATTATATATATCTCCTTCAATCAATAAATTCATAATAAATTACAAATTTTATTAATCATTTAAATATATATTTATCTAAGATAATTCATTATCTTCGAATCCAAGAAATTTATATATAAGAATAAAAATATAATTCAATAAATTTAAAAATTATAATAATATATTAATATTTATTCAAGAAATCATAATTTTTCATCTCAAAATCCAATTTATATTCCAATAAAAATTACATATTATATTTCAATTAATATATTCTTTATTCAAAATATCTCTATTATAAATCAAAATATAATATTGTATAATTCTTTTATAATAAATCTGATAATAAAAAAATATATTAATAAATAAGTCAACTATATTAATTAATCATCAATATATATTTATTTAATTCTAAAAAAATCCTATATTCTATCTCAAATAATATCTAATATAAATCAAGTTATAAATATATATCCTTTTAAGTCCCATATAATTTTCATTAATAAAAAATATCAAAAATTCTTAAATGAATATATTAAATCCCCCCAAAAAAATTAATTTTATAATAAATTCTTTTTATTTACTCTATAAATTAACAAATATCATAATTCTCAATAATATATAAATTTAAATATAATTAAAAAAAAATTTAAAATATTAAATATAAATTAAATCTTTTATCATCACTTAAAAAAAAATAAATTATCGATGCTAATCATTAATCAAATTTTATCTTAAAAAAATTTAATAATATTCATAATCTCTTAATTATTAATCAATAATTTTCTATACTGTATTCAAATATAAATCCCTTATAAATTAATCTTAATTAAAATATTAAAAAAAAATCAATCCAAATTTTTTCTATATAAAAAAAATTCTTATTCAAAGTAAATCTCTATAATTAATCAAAATAATCTAAATAATAATAATTATTAATATAATATAATAAATAAACATTCTAGTCTCATTTATCTATTAATTTAAATATAAATTCCTATATCTAATCAAAGAATATTAAATCCTAAAGTATCCTAATTATATATTTAATCATTAACTTAAATATAATTGATAATATCAATTCATAATAATTAGTTATACTAAATATTATATAATTATATCTATTAAATAATATCAAATAATTTCAAATACTTCAAAATTAATAATATTCAATATCTCTATTCTCAAATATAAAGTCCATATTAATATCGTAAATAATAAATGTAAATTTCCAAAATATAATAATTTTAAATCATAATATTATTTATTTATAATAAAATTATTAAAATTCCAATTTCTTAAAACTTTTAAATTATCTTATTATATCAAATATCAATCAAAATTAATAAATAAATATATCTTAATTTTACATTTTTAAATTTTAATAATAAAAAAACGTATATTCTTATTTTCTAATATAATTTCTATTTCAATTTTTAAATCCAAATTCAAATTATCAATCAATAACTAATAAGATAAATATCAAATTCATAATATAAAATATTCATATTATAATTTTCTTCATCTTAAAATTTATTTTATCCCAAATAATATCGATATATGAATCATAAATTAAATCAATATTATGAATTTAAATCATATAATTTAAAATATAATAAAACTTCATAATAATCCAATCCTTAATTATTTTTACTAATAATCCCATCCCATATTATTCTCATTTAAATTCAAAATAAATTTAAAAACAACTAATTAATATTTCTCCCTTTTCTTAATTTTAATATATTTTAATAAATATATTACTAAACATATCAATTAAATTTAATAAATTAAATTTTTTAATCAAATAATAAAATAAATCTATATTATTAATATTAATAAATTTAATCTTCCAATAATAAATATCAATTATATATATATTGATCATAATATCTCAAAAAATTAATTCTCAAATATCCATTTACTTCACAAAATTAATATTTAAATATCATTTAAAATTTATCTAATATATCTATTAATTTATATAAGAAATCCATAAATTTCCTAATATCTCTAAAATTATATATAAATAATATCATACTCCTTTAAAATCTATTTAATAAAATAATTAAATAAATTATCTACCAAATAATCTATAATCATAAAATAATCTTCCCCTAATTAATAATTCATCAATCCTATAATCTAATTTCAAAAAAAATATATATTATCTTCATTTCTAATTTATCTCAGATATTTTTATAATCTTAATCTTCTAATTAATTTTCATTTTTTCTAAATACATTTCTTTTTCACAAACTAAAATATTTATTAAATATTAATATATCTATTTCAAACTAATTCCCAATTATCCATTTAATTTCTCGTCTTTATAATCAAAATAAAACACAATAGAAAATTAAATAAATCCCTTTAATTTCCTTCATATAAATTTCTCATATCATTATAGTTTATTAAATAAATATTTTTTTATTAATAAATATTATTTAAATATCAAATAAAAATTCCATTAATATACTAATAACATCATACATAAAAATCAATATAATCTTTCCATCAAATATATCTATTTTTAATGAATTTTATCAATTTTATATCAATTCATTTTATAAATATCATTAATATATAAATTTAATAAAAATTTAAAAAATTCAAAAATCATAATCAATCATTTAATATCATTCCCTTCCTCTTATTATAAATTATAAATATCCTTTTAATCTCCAATCTAAATCATATATATAAAAAAAAATAAATTTAAATTTAAAAATCTTATTTAATAATTATCAATCTATTTAATATAAACATATTTCAAATAAAGTAATAAAATCAATTAATAAATTAAAATTCATTAAATATTAAATTCTATTTTCATTATTAAAATCAAGTATTCATTTTTCAAAAAAATTCTCTTATATCATTAATAAGATAAATAATTATATATTTTTAACACAAATCCAGTTATCATAAATCTTCCAAAAAAATTATTTATAGTCCACTTAGTCAATTCATTTATTAATCCTTAATATCATCATATTAATATTATCAAAAAAAAAATCCCATTCTATTTAAAATCCATATCTATAATTCAATCAATTCTTTTCATTCTAAAATTTTTCAGAAAAATTATTATATCGTATTTAAATTAATAATAAATAATATAAATAATAATTAAATATCTCATAATTTATCATAAAATATATATAAAAACTATCATAAAAAAAAAAATCATCTATTTTAAATAATATTTTAAAAATTTTTAGTAATATAAAATACATTAAATATATAATTATTAATAATAAATAAAACTTAAAATTAAAAAAATCAATATCAAATTTTCATATCCAAATTTCAAAAATCAAAAATAAATCCATAATAATTATATTCTTAACTTTCACAATAACTATTATTAAATCTTCGAATAAAATACTTTTAATATAAAATCATTATCCTTCTAAATCTCAATAATATCATAATGATATATTATTAATTATATTAATCCTCTTATCCATTAAAAAATCTAAATCTTATATATTATCAATTTTTATTTATAATAAAAATCAAAATTTTAATCAAAAATCAGAAACAAGGAAACAGACTACAAAGCAGAGTACTTCTTGAGAACAGTTAAATAATACTGGAATTTGAAACACACAATCAAACACTTAATTAAATTAAATAAAAATAGAATTAAATTATGCTAATTAAATTATTCTAAGATAATGGTTAGAAATACTAATAAAATTAAAGGTTAAAGTTTTTCACTCCCTGGCGGCGGCACCAAAAACTTGATGTGCTGTCGTGTAGGGTCAATTTAATGATTACCAAGTTCTAAATTTATATTTAACCGACTTATCCTAAAACAACACTTTAATGGGCAGTGTACCCAATCAGATAGAGTTTCGTGGTAAGTAGGGTGTCGAACACTAAGAGCGAGGTTGTTAACCTTATATTCTATCAATATTTTAATTAATATAATAAAGTTAATTCTAATTACTTGTTAAACCTATGCTAAACCTAGTTCTAATGATAATGGGGGTTTTCAGCCTGAGAGACTGGCACAGGTTTTATGATGACAATAATCAATTCTAAACACAATAAACATGAAAGAAAACAATCAGAAGATAGAAGAGCGGTACAAGCCAAATGATAGAAAACTTTATTAGCCATATTAAATCAGATTAAATGCTGGTTTGTTTTTTTAGTGCAATAATTTCTTATCTAGAAGCGGCATATCATTCTTAAGACTTAGGCGGGACATCATCCTAAGACCTAGACACGTTGAATCCGGTCACAATTAACGTATCCGCATAAAGCATCCTTTTAGTTTAATTATAATCTATCTAGGGATTAAAGCAATGTTGATCTTGTTAAACGCTAGCCCATCGGGACTTTACCCACTTACTGTTTGATGGTATTTTATATACTGGTAGTTCACTGTTCAAGTCTTTATCAATTAATTAAGAACATACTTATTGAAACATTACAGGTCACCTGTCGGTCCAACTAAGCTCATAATTTAAAGACAAAGATAGAACATTATTTGTGATCCTATTGGTCCAGTAATATAAAACACGATATGGAGAGCTATCCCAGTATCTAGTTAACTTGTTAGGCATAACTAGACCCAGTTGAATGATAGGTTGCATATTCAATCACGTAGATAAGTATCATGTGATAAACATAATTAAACTTTCAACGATAAATTAAGAAATCGGGTTTAAAACAAACTAAACATTAAATCTTCATTAAGATGGCTAATACCCGAGGGTATTAGCCCATAACCATTGTAATTTTACAAACGTGATCAAATAACCAAGGTAAACTAAACGTTTTACCGAACGTTACCAAAAATTAAATGATTACAAGAGTATAGGAATTACACTGTGTCTTTTATGGAATCGTGATCGATGCTTGACCTTTGGCTGCTCTTCTTTTCTTCAAAAAATCGTCTTTTATGTGTATGGTATAGAGAATATGATTTTGGATATTGAAAACTCGTTTTTGAGTCTTCTATTTGTAGTGTCTGAAAAAGACTGGATACGCCGTATTAAATGAAGTCAATACGGTGTATAGGAATGTTTTCTTAGAGTGCGCGCTAAGTTTATTATCAATTAGATATAACTTCCTAAATTATATTTATTTACTAAATCTCTGAATGTCTATCCAGCTGGATTCGGCGTATGAAAGATCTTGGATATGCCATATTAAGGAGTGAGAATGCTCGTTTTCTTGTGAAGTTCAGGCGCTGATACGCCGTATCTTCTTTTGTAGATACGACGTATTGAGTAGAAATAAGCAATCATCAAATATTATTGTTTAAACTCCAAAAAGTGCGCCTTTTAGCATGTCTTCACAAATCACTTCGTAATTACTACAATTTACAACTTTAAGCAATTAAGTAACGATTATTGCAATAATTATTTAAAAGTGGATAACTTATTCAGGATAAATGATGGTATAAATGTAACGTTATTTGATGTCAACAGAGACATAAGTGCTTGAAGGGTATGCCTGACCCGATTATGAAATTATCCGCATGAGTCGCTATTGCCAAAGTCCCTAATTTCATGAACCGTTAATTACCCGTGAGGTAAACGCTAGTGCATTTAATAGATCTATTGGGTTTGACAATCCCCGTCCGGGTATTCAATAACTTGTGCCACGTCAAACGGACGCAATTACATTTGAAATAATACTTGGGTGTTTGGCAACATCAAATCTAAGAGAGAAAAATACTTGGGTGTTTGGCCGCACCAACACTCGGAGAAAAATACTTGGATGTCTGGCAACACCAACTCCCTCTCACAACACATGTTAAGGTTCGGTGTCATAAGCTCAATGCGGTAATGTTGAACGATACTATGAAATACTGTCGCTGGCTGATCTTAAACCTTGTGGTCCACTACTGAACAATTCTTGATTTATTGAATCACTACTTGGATTTTGGAAATAATACTTTGAAATGTTGTAACGCTACTTTTCTTACTGAAATATTACTTGAATTGTTTCAATACTGCTTTTACTTAAACCTATGACGTCACCAACATTATTGTAGACGTTTTACATGTATTTTCTTAGGTTATTATTTTGCTAGCTGGGCATTGGGAGCATTTGAGTCGCGCGAATATATTTTTGAAGGCTTTATACTTTGAGTACCATTCGACAAACTTTTTAAAAATGTTTTCTATTGCATTGCAAATGTGACAGTTGTAACTTTGATATTTTATAAAAATTATCGAATGGTTGACTTTTCAAAACGTCTCACTTAGATTCGTTTTCTGTCGCTAGTACTTTATGATATGAAGTAGCACCCCAAGTGGTATTCTGACGCGTTGTGATTTTAGGGGTGTTACAAAAGTATCCCATATTTCTTTGGTGGTTTTACATCTAAAAATTCTTTTATATTTTTTACGTGGAAAATCATTATAAATTACCATTTTAGCTTCATTATTTTTAGCAAGTTTCTTTTTAAGATCGTCGCTTTGTTTTTCAAATGGTGAAATTTCATCCTTTTTAGTTTTGGGATTATTTTAAACGAGAGGAAAATCATCATAGGTAATAACATGCCAAAGATCTAGATCTTTTGATTTCACATATGTTTCGAATCTATTTTTTCAATAAATAAATCCATCACTTTCAAATAGTGGTGGTCTTTGCATAGATTGTCCTTCTAAATATTTTTTCGATTCCATAGATCGATTCAAGTTTTAAAATACAATTTATTTTAAAAATCTTAGTTAACATGGCTCTGATACCAATTGTAGAAAACTAGAAAGGGGGGAGGGGTTGAAAAGTTCACCGCTTTTTAATTTAATGTATCGTTTGTTTATGAAAACTTATATTCGAATTTATGTGATCTCAATGTACACCCAATATGATCAATATAACTAAGTAAATAAGTAACAACAAGAAACAATATAAATATGCATGTAAAGATAAGAGTTAGAAAGATCAAACCACAACACAAGGATTTATACTAGTTCGGTAATGAAGCTCCTCTTCGCCCTACTCCACTCCTCGAGTACCCAACTCGAAAGTTTTATTCACTATGTCGACAAACTCCCTTAAGGTGAAGAAAACCGTACACAAGTAGCTTACACTAATTTCTGACATTAAGCCAAATCTCGAGTCCTAATCTTAGATAGAACCAATCTACCACACTCTTTGTATTTTGAGGCCTAAAATACTAACCGTACTAACACAATATCACTTCACCTAAAACACTAACACGATCACCACGATCTAACTATTACACACAATCACACAAGAGATATAAATGAATTACAAGATACACCACAATCGTAACTACGTTACTTGAACACCAACTAAGCTATAATACTTCTTGACTTGATGATAAGAAGTATTCTTCTCTTGCACTTGAGGATCTAAGCTTGAATCACTTGGAAACAAAAGCTTAAGATTAAATGATCAAAGGATTGTAGGAGATGTATAAACTGATTTAGAACAGAAAGAAAGTGAGTGCAAAAGGTGAGAAAATATGTGGGGAACAGTCCACTATTTATAGGCAAAGCTGGGAGCGTTTTTAGCTGGCCGGCCCCCTTAGCTCTATGGCCGGCCCCCTTATCACTAAGGGGGCCGCCCTTACCTATAAGGGGGCCGCCCATAGCAGGACGCTCCCATTTTTGTCTTTTCCAGTGGAGGTGTTTCCTGGATCAGTTTTATCCATTTTTAGGTGGAAAATTTGAATTCAAAATATTTATTTTGAATAAAACATTTCTTGTAAATACCAAAAATGTTTTGTATAAGTTTTAAAAATGTTTGTTACATTTTTTAAAAATGTAAGGTTTAAAAATAAATTCTTTTGATCACAAATTAATTAAGCATTTATTTATTCATACCTTTAAGTGATTAATTTTCGAAATAAAAATTTACGACTAATTACTTGTTTACGTTTAATTTTATGTTGAGCATTTTTACATTTTGTGACTATCAAAACATAGAGAAGTCAAAAAATATCAATAACATTTTTAGACATTATTTCTATCAACATTTCCTATTGCTAAAGAAAAGAACTATGACTTCAAATTGAGCCTACTGTTGACTAAAGCTACTCAGTTTAGACCTACCACTAACTGAAGCTACTCAGTTTAGTGAAGATACATATCAATCCTAGCTATGTCTGTCTAACATAATCCTCTTAGTGGCCAAACCTCCGCTCGAGTATGGTAACGCGCTCCCTCAACTCCTGCAGCTCACGGTGATCTGCTACGCGCTGCATCCTCAAGTCATGAATCTCTCTCTGATCCTCATACCTAGCCTGCCACAGAGCTGCTCTCTGGGAGTCTGAGTGTCCTGTCCAGGCCTCAAGGGCCAAAACTAGTTGCCACAAGGCACCAAAAGTAATCGTAGCTTGCTCCCGCCCTTATTCCAGGCTCCTAAGCCTGAAATGCTGGGAATGAATCTCCTCTCTAACTGCTCTTGACCTAGAAAACAACTCAATAAAGTCCCGGTCATATCCCTCGAAAAGGCTAGGTAGAAATGCATCTAGACGCTCAGTGTGGTCATGAAGTATACTTTCATGAAGCTTAAGTTGTGCTCCTATCTCGAAAAGCACCCTCATCTACTGCTGCAGTGGTTACTAGTGAAACTATTAGTGAGGGAATGACTGGCGTGTCTGATAGGGGCTCTAGGGACCATCGAGGCGATGATGGTATCTGAACTGGTAAAGATAGGGTCTAAGCTGGTAAATGGACTGGAGGCATGTCACACTTAATGTCCATATAGACTGTGTTATCCTTAGGGTCCTCCCATGTGGTACAAACATGTAACCTATGTGTAGGAGTCTCATCTGCTATCTGTTGGTCTGGTACGGATCTGTAACTCTGTCTTACCTTATAAGTACTAGGCATTGTGCCCTCTGCTAGCTCTAGGGCACGCATCTAGCCGCCTCGTACCCTAGACCCAAAGGCTCATCCATGGCTGTATCCTCAACTAGGACTGCCTACTGCTGTTGATCCTCGGATGCAGCCTCCTGACTCCTCGAGCCGGGATCATCGTCCTTTGACTCCTCACTCTCTGAGTCAGTGCACTCGGCCTCTGACTCCTCACCCTTAGTCTTAGTGTCTATTATCGGCTCAGAGGTGCCCCGATACCTCTTCCGTAAAGGAAGGGTCGGAGATGATGTAGGGGATGCTGATGAAGAAGGGGTCTCGTAAGAGGATCCGTACCTCTTACAAAATGAAGGTGGTGATAAAGTCATCGCCTCTGTCACTCTAGCTGAGAGACCAGGGGACAGGGTGGGCTGCGTATGCACGGCCATACGTGCATTACTGCGCTAGTAGTGAGCTCGAGAAGGTGTAGGGGTGAGTGATGTCTGAATAGGTAGTGGATGATCAGGGGATAGTGGTGAAGTGGAGTCTGATGGTGGAGTAGTGGAGTGTGGTGAAGCAACCCTAGTCTCAAATGCCTTCATGAGCTCTGACTCCTCGTCAGTGTGTGTTGATCCCGTCTTGACAGATCTTATTTAGCTTGTTAAAGCTTAGTTATATTAGATAGATCCAAGACAACTATAGTAGAAACTAAGATTGAGAATATCACAAACTATACAGAATCTAGTTTATAATACTAAGAAGAACAATGAAACAGTAAAAACAAGATATTTACTAAACTTTGAATATATTGAATACTATTTTGAATTACAAAATAGCTATGAATACTAACTATGATTGCTATGCAAACTATGAATACTAATATGAAAACTGATATCTAGATCTATGTCGTAGGGTTCCTTTTATACACTAAGGAAACCCTAATGGGCTTACAAACGCGTCAAGTGATTATGATCTTTTCTATAAGTAAACATAATCTCTTAAACAAATAAGTTTATACATATCTTCTTTACAAATATTTGATACTTATCTTCATAAGTATTCTTGTTCTTCAATTAACTTTTATCTCTTCTCTGATATGTCTTTGATCTCATCTTTGACAGCATTAATCCTTCCAGCAGTTGTAACTGAGCAGTAGTAACTCTAAGAATCATCTTAAAGACGTTTAATCCCAACAATCCTCCCCTAAACTTGATGTTTATCATCTGAATCTTCAAGTTTTATTAAAAGTCTTCACCATCATCAGGAGGATGCATTCAAGCACTTCATTGACCCTTTTCCTGCTTTGTCATGAGTTTGAGTAGTTGATAACACATCTCATTCCAACAATCAGCTTGAAGCTTCTTGTTCAGCCTGTTTGAGATTGTTATTGGTGTAAGGGGATATCTTTTCTCAACCAACATAAAGATATGTAGATTTCTAAACCTTACAAAGTGCACTCCACAGTTATCAAACAGCTTCTAAACAGTCACTTTGTACCCTTATAGACTTCTCCATACTTCACTTTTTATGTCAGGTTCAAACATTACTTTCAAATCACCCTATAACACTCTTTCATAATCCTCCTTTGGCCTTGTATTCCCATGTTTAGCTTTAACCAACTTCCAGAGGGTCTTCAAGTCTTCTCTATCAATCCCCTAAAGTATCTTTATCATTGATGAATTCCTTTTTGAGCTTCCATCAGCCCTTATCAATTTAAAGTATCCCATCCTTCCATCTTTATCAATCTAGTATTCAACAATCACTAGAGGCTTAGTAGCTAGAGGTATAGCATCAATTGCTACCTCATCATCTTTAACTATCTCAATATGCCTTTTCATCTCTGCCTTCTCTTGATCATCCTTTTCAACTTCTACATGCTCGTCTATCTTCTTCTTCTTTGACATATCAGATTTTGACACTTTCTTCATCATGTTCTGCTCTTGTTCTCTTCTTACTACTTTCTGCTTGCTTTGCTACTGCTATCATCTTCTTTCCACTGTCCATTCACTCATAGAACAAAAAATATAATCCTATTGCTGTTCCTTCTTGTATAACTACTAAATTTTTTCTTCAAACTCTGCTCTTCAGTTGAGTGTGAGTGTAATTGCCCATGTGCTTCAGATAAGTTACCATTTTGTTCCTGAGTTGAGCTCTGGTTGATGGCTTGTTTCTAATTTGTTCAGCTCTCTGTGTAGTAAAGAACTTCTTCCTTTCTGCAATCAAATCTACCAACATTCTAGCTTGCTCATCAATAGTGAATTATTCTCTTTCTTCTTGTTGAAGTCTTTTAGCTAGTAATTCATCTGCATCCATTCTTGTTTGAACATCTTCTATTTGTTCAATCAATGCAACATCCTTAGCCTCTTGTTCTGCAGCTTTTTCCCTAGCAATCCTTTGCTCTTTCTCAAACTGTGCTTGTTCTTCTTCAAACAACCTTTGAGCTAGCTCTTCATCCGTCTGAATCTGTGCCTTTCTTAGATTCTTTGGAGTAGGTTCAGGCTCTACCATCTTGCCTTTATCTTTATCTTGGCTTTGTACTATTGGTACTGGTGTTGCTCTCCTTGGTTCTTCTTCAACATTACGAATCATTACTGAGCTTGTCCTTGGTCTTGCACTCCTAATGGCCACAAGTGTATCAGCAATAGTTGTCATCTCATCTTCAAAAATATCCTCAGCAGTACTTGTAGAAGGACCAACAACACTAACATTTGAAGGTCCAGCAGTACTAACATGTGAAGGACCAGCAACACTAACAATAATACTAGCAGTATTAAGTGTATCCCCAACAGTAGTAATTTGTTTAGCGGTACTACCACCTTCAACATTCTCCATTGAATCATTAAGCACATCAAAGTCACTATCATTAAACATTGGCTTTGTCTTGTCACTTTTCCTCCCTTGTTTGGATACATTCTCCTTATCCAAACCTTTTATCCTGGAGATACCAATCTTGAAGAGCTTCATCCATGGAGTTCTTGCCCTTAGTGCCTTTTCTAATCTTTTGACTCTCTTTTTCAGCTTTTGGGTCACCAAGTCTTGAGCAGTCTTTGAGTTTTCCAAGGCAAGAACTCTGTTTGACAATTGGGTATAAAGATTTATCAATTCATTAAAGTTAGGTCTACCCTCATCACTTCTAGGTGTATGACCTCCTGAGAGAGGTGAATCATGGGGTGTTGGTGGTACAAAATTCGTCAAATCAACTTGATGTTCCATACTGTTCTCCCCACTTCCAGATGTGTTACCTTCTAAGAGAGGTGGGTCATGGGACTTTTTAGATGAAGTCTCAAACCTAGTCTGAGCATCTGCACCCCCCCCAATGTGGTATCTTGGTGCCTAGGTCCACTACCTGAACCAAGTCCTTGAGGAGATGGTTCATTAAGTGTTTGCCTGGGGTCAGTGTCTTAAAGGGATGTTACCACTTTCCTGCTCTGCCTCTAAGCTAGAAGCAGTAGTGAGGATTCTACCCTGCTAGAGGAACTAACCTTTCTTAACCTTCTTAGCCCTGAAGTTCTTGATTCCTTCTCTTCTCCAACTGCTTGACTCTCTTCTTTAAACCAGTAATCTCATTTGCTTGAGCAGTCTTGGCTTTCTCCAAAAACGCAACCAAATTGTGGGTTTCAGCAAACTTAGGATTCGACATTGTTTTCAGTTCTGATGATGAATGATAAAATTGAGTTAGGGTTTATGATTAGAGAGTATATCAAGGTGTAAAAATGAATGAATGAGTGATTGAAACCCTTAATCAAAGTATTTATGAACTCACCCTCAACAGTTTTACCTTGAACTGGCAGCAATAAGTTAGGCCTAACATTATTAACTAACCCATCAGTAGGAAGTTATGCCTGGCACCATTAACTTATGGCTAATAGTATTAACTAACCCAGCAGTAGAAAGTTATGCCTGATAGCATTAACTTATGCCTAACGTCAATAAGTGAATGCCTAGCAGCATAAACTAATATGGGCAACAGTAAATTAAGCCTAACAATATTAACTTAAGTTTAGCAGCATTAAGTTTAAGTTGAGCAGCATTAACTTTAAGATACCAGTATTAACCCCAATTTCTTTCCAAAAAGCTTTTCCATCATCAATTTTGATTCTCACAAGCTCTCTTTCTGTTTTTCAGCTTATTAATTCTCTCATTTTTTTTTCTCACTAATTTCCTCTTTCTGTTTTTATCACACAACTATCTTTCTATTTTTCAGCTTACTATATCTCTCTTTTCTTTTTCTCACCAATTCCGACAGTTTTGTACAATGTTCCATCAATTCCATTGGTTTCATGTTGTCCTCCCCACTTCCAAGTGTGTTAACTCTTGAGAGAGGTGGATCATTAGACTGTTTAGATGCAGTCTCAAACCTAGTTTAAGCTTCTACACCCCCCAATATGGTATCTTGGCACCTAGGACCACTACCTGAATCAGTCCCCTAAGGAAAAGACTCATTAAGTGTTGCTATGGATTGGGTCCTATACCACTGTCCTGCTCTGCTTCTAAGCTAGAAGCAGTAGTGGCAGCCCTTTCTGTTCTGTCTTCCCACTCCTTATAGACAGTCTCATCTGCATCAAGGTGAATAGGGTCACTAGACTGAGATATCTCAGTGGTCCTTTTGGCTTTCCTAGGTTTTTGAGTCTTTTTGGGTTAAGATTGTGATAGAACAGTATATGGTTCTTTATTAGAGAGTTGAGCAGATGTAAATGTGTGTTGGGGATCAGTGGGTTATCCTGACCCTTCATCCACTTCTGCTGAATGTTACATTTCCTTTCATCCAATCTTAATTAAACTCCCTACAAACAATACTTCAGAGATTAAGTAATCCAATGCTAGCAATCAGAAAGTTAAACCTGCTAACATCAAAAGCCTTTGTCAGAAGATCTGCAACATTGTGGTTTGTGTGAATCTTGATCACTTGAACCAACTTCTTCTCATAAGAATCTCTAATGAAATGATGCCTTATTTCAATGTGCTTGGTTTTAGAATGAAACAATGGATTCTTCACAATACAAATGGTCCTTTCATTATCAATGTGAATCCTGGTGTTCATGAAGTTGAACCCATAATCAAGAATTTGATTTTGGATCCATAACACCTGCCCATAGCAATTAGCAGCAGCAACATACTCTACTTCAGTAGTAGAGTTTGCAACTATAGTCTGCTTTTTACATTGCCTTGAAATCAACCTTTTGCCAGGAAATTGACAACCTGTTATGGATTTCCTGTCAAGGCGAGCTCTAGCATAATCACTATCAAAAAAAGCTTCTAAGTCAAATGGTGAATCCCTAGGATACCAAAGGCCCATTTTAGGTTGTCCTTTTAAGTATCTAAAGATTCTCTTCACAGCATTAAGATGTGAGACTTTAGGAGTAACTTGAAACCTTATACAAGCATAAACAGCAAACATAATGGCAGGCTTAGAAGCTGTCAAATACATCAATGATCCAATCATTGATCTATATAATTGAACATCTACATCCTCTGCTTCTTCATCCTTTTTTAATTCCTTGTTAGTCTCTATTAGAGTGTTTTCTGCCTTTACAGTGACAAAATCAAACTTCTTCAATATATCAGCCACATACTTGTCTTGGCTAATGAAGATTCCATCCTCCTTCTGTTATACTTGCAATCTTAAGAAGAAAGTGAGCTCCCCCATAGAACTCATCTGGAATCTCTTATGCATCATTTGCTCAAATTCAACACATAAAGACTTCTTTGTAGACCCAAATATGATATCATCAACATACACCTGTACTAATAGGATATCACTTCTGTCCTTCTTGATGAACAAAGTTTTATCTATAGTGCCTCTTCTGTATCCATTTTCCAATAAGTAGGTAGACAAGGTCTTATACCATGCTCTAGGAGCTTGATGTAGACCATATAAAGCTTTTTCTACCTTATAAACCTTATCAGGGAACTGTGGATCTTCAAAACCAAGAGGTTGGCACACATACACCTCCTCTTCAATAGTACCATATAAAAAGGCACTCTTCACATCCATCTGGTACACAATAAGTCCCATGAATGATGCATAGGCAAAAAATAACCTGATTGCTTCAATCCTAGCAACAGGAGCAAAAACCTCATAATAATCAATTCTTTCTTCTTGGGTATAACCTTGTGCAACCAGTCTTGCTTTGTTTCTAACTACAATTCCTCTCTCATCTTTCTTGTTTCTATACACCCACTTAGTTCCAATAGCCCGCTTGCCTTTTGGAAGACCCACCAGAGTCCAAACCTTTTGAAGTTTAAATTGCAGAAGCTCCTCTTACATTGCTTCTATCCGGCTTGGATCTGTTAAAGCTTGAATCACCTTCTTGGGTTTTATTTGTGAGAGAAAACAGGCAAATAAGCAGTTTTGATAATCTTTATGATTTGTTCTCCTCTGCGTTT
Organism: Tanacetum coccineum; assembly: GCA_026074375.1. Taxonomy (NCBI): domain Eukaryota; kingdom Viridiplantae; phylum Streptophyta; class Magnoliopsida; order Asterales; family Asteraceae; genus Tanacetum; species Tanacetum coccineum. The sequence continues at coordinate 27,419 of BQNB010025197.1, forward strand.
TGATGTAACTGACCATAGCATGTTCTTTAGTAATCTTGGTCATCCTCCTTGTTTGAGTAGCTGAATTTAGGTCTCCAATGATCTGGTCTTTAGGATGATCCTTGTGAATTCTGGTTGTGGGAATAGGACTGACATTCATGGTGATTTCCAAGTTGTTAAGGTCAGCCTCTACACCCACATCTTCATCATCATATGCACCACTAAAGATACCAATATCCTCCAAATCAGTTATGAGAGGATCAGTAGGAAGATCATTAGTAGTAGTAAAATTTTACCCAGCAATACTAACAGATAAACTAACAATACTATCTCTGTTAGTGTTGTTAGCATAACCTTTCTTCTGTTGAACAAACCAATTATCCAATTCAGCTCTAAAATCTTGTAAATTATGGTCATTTTCTTTATTTGAAGCTCCTCTTTCTTTCTCTTGACCATTTCTTTCACCTTCATGTGCTGGTTCTTCATTAGTCTTTTTACCAGCATCACCAGTAACTGCATCCTTTGAGCTCTGTAGACTATCATAAAGTAATGGTAGCAAAACATATTGTTGAGTAGGTACTGCACTAACATTATCCTTGATACATGCATTCTTATTAGTTTGATTCCCTGTAGTAACTGGCTCATAATTCATAGAATTTGTTAGTAAATCAATATCAAAGAGCCATTCTGGTCTACTCCCTGCAACATTGGGTTTGTTTTCAAGAAAGTTTATGTGCAGATTCTCCTCTACTTTCCAAGTTCTAGTGTTAAATACCCTAAAAACCTTGCTATTTATAGAGTATCCAACAAAGAACCCCTTATCAGCCTTCTCATCAAATTTTCCTAGGGGATCTAAGGTACTAAGAATAGTCACACGATACCCAAAAGGTCTCATAAAACTTATACTAGGTGGTCTACTATGTAATAGTTCATAAGGTGTCTTGTTGTGAGGCTTGGTTACTAGAACCTTATTCTGAACATAACAAGCAGTATTAACTGCTTCAACCCAAAATGTAGTAGGTAATAATGAATCTGCTAGCATAGTCCTAGCTGCCTCTATTAGTGTCCTGTTCTTTCTTTTAGCAACTCCATTTTGTTGTGGAGTTCTGGCAACACTAAATTCCATCTTAATCCCTTTCATCCCACATAACTGATTCATGTCATTATTTTTAAACTCAGTTCCATTGTCACATCTGATGATTTTAACCTTATGATTTATTTGGTTTTCTATGCCAGTAATAAAAGTTTTAAGGATCCCACTAGTCTCATCAGTAGTGGCCAAAAAGAAAACCCAACTAAACCTACTATAGTCATCAGTGACAACAAGGCAATATATCTTGTGATTGACACTCCTTACAAATGTTAGCCCAGATAAGTCCATATGCAACATTTGTAAGGGATGGCTGATAGAGCTCACAAGTTTGATCTTACAAGAAGCTTTGTGTTGCTTTCCCTTTTGACAAGCAACACAAGAATGGTCATTTTCAAAAAGCTTTGAAGGTAAGCCTCTAACAAGGTTTCCCCTCATAAGTTTGTTCATAGTTTTAAAGTTTATATGACCAAGCCTCCTATGCCATAAATTAGACTCATCTATTGTAGCCTTTGCAAATAAATAAGTCAAACCTCCTGAAGGAACAACATTCTTTAGATCAAAACTGTACATGTTGTTCTGTCTGGGAACTTTAAGCAAGACTTGACTTTCATCAAGTAGCTTAAAGTCAGGAGATAGAACAAGACATTCAGTCTCAGTGAAAAGAACACTGTTTTTCTTGTCACACATTTGTGAGACAGAGAAAAGATTAAACTTAAGTTCCTTTACAAAGTATACATCTTCAAAGTCTAATTTCCCAGTCCTAATTTTACCTTTTCCAGTAATTTTACCTCCTTTAGGACTTCCTGCAAATGCAACAAATCCACCATCAATGTCTTGATAATCTGTAAGGTAGGACTTGTTCCCAGTCATATGTCTGGAGCATCCACTATCAAAAATACCTTGATCCTGTAAAGCATATTGTGGATTACCCTGCACTTAAAATAAGAGAATTAGTTTCTCTTGGGGACCCAAGCCATCACTGACTTGAGTCTGCCTTGAGGATCAACATAGTCAAATCTTTTAGGCATGTATGATCCACTGTCTTTGGACATATGGTCAATTACATTTTCTGTTAGTCTCCAAATCTAGCATGCCGAGGACTTAACAGTATTTTCCCCATTTCCCACAGCAGCATTAACTACTGCTTTTGACCCAACAGTAGTTACATTGTTAACTCTACCAGTTTTAACTTTTTCATTAAGATTATTGGTTTTAGCTGCTGATATTTGGTTAAAAGCCCTTCTTACTGGTGAATGTACTTTAATATAAGAATATTTTGTGGGTGATGCAGCATTTACTTTTGGTTTAAGTGCAACAGTATTAACATGCCTAGCAGTACTAATTGATGTTGCTGCTCTTGGAGAGCTTTGCTTAGCAGCATTAACTGGCACTAGTCCAGACTTTGTTGCAACTGTTGTTGGAATAAAATTTCTTTTAGGATGTGGGTGAGTCAATTTGTTTTGGTGATTCACCCTCTAAGCATTGTTCCATACTAGTCTAACTTCCCTTTGATCAGTAACCCTTCTCATATTATTCAACACAGATTTTCCAACCATTTTATTCTCATAAAAGTTACAGTCCTTGATTAAATGGTTAAGATTTCCACATACAAAATAATCTTTCTTATTGAACTCAAAACCATTCCTTAGTTTTTGAGTAATTATTCCATTCCAATTTCTTTTATCAACCCTAGGACTCTGACTTTTCCTAAGGTTTTTAGCTTGCCTATATGTGAGTTGTTCAATAATAGATTTATTAGTATTTTCATCTGATTTAACAAAATTGATTTTAGTAAACTTTGGTTTTGTCTGATCAGGTTTAGGTCTAAACACACTATCATCACTATCAGACTCCCACTCTTCAATGATACGAGCACTAGGCCTAACATCTTTAGGTTGTTCCAAATTATCCTTACTAGACTTAGATGCAGCTGATTCAATTCTAGGCACACTAGAGATAGTTTGACTCACGTTAGTCTTATAGACAAAATCATCTAATCCATCAAAGGATAAGTCAGGTCTTGAGGGCATGTAGTTCCTAGTGTAGGGAGGGGGAACTGCATGATATCCCTCAACCTTCTTAAACCTATCATTTACTTGATTATTTTCCTCTTCAATCTCATTCACACTACCATCAGATGCACTTTCAAACACTTCACCTTTATTCAGATGACAATCATGCAATTTATTTTCATTCATTTGATTGTCAAATCCAACACCAGACTTGTTATTAACACTTATTTGACTGTTTATCAGTTTAGTTAGCTTCATAGATGATGTTTCAAACTTTTTTAATTTTAGTTTTAAATCATCTTTTTCTCTTAAAGCTTCTGCTAACTGATTTTTAAGCTCTATTATAGAATTATCTCTTACCTTAACATCATATTTCAAAAATGCAATGTCTTCCTCATAAATAGATTCATTTTTTTAATGAATAACAATTCTAGCTTCTAGTGATTCTAAGCCTAATTGATAACCTATATTTTCTAGATTAGATTTTTTAAGAGCATCACGCTGTTGATCATACTGTTTTTGAAGAGTTTCATATGATTTTAAGCAATCTTTAGAGCAAGTATGTACCTCAGAGTCTAAACTTGATGAACTGGATGAACATGAAGACAAATGGGCCATTAGAGCAAAGTATGTGGGTCCTTCTTTAGCCTGAAAGCTCCAATTATAACCACCTATCCCATCTTGAACAACTAAGGCATTTGCAGGAATCTCCACTGGTACAATCCTTCTTGGAGTATCTCTATTTCTATTCCTCTGATTCCTTGGTGCCCTGCATTCCCTAGCAAAGTGACCTCTCTTGTGGCAGTTGTAACATTCAACATTTGTCTTATCAAAGCCAACAGTTTCTTTGCCATTGAAATTCAGATTCCTTCCTGTCTTCTTTAAGAATCTCTTCACCCTCATGGTAAGCATGGCCACCTGCCATTTGAGATCCATCTCTTCAAGATCATCAGTATCAATCTGCTCCAGATCTTCATTGTCTAATTGTGGACTATTAGATTGATTAGCAAAGAAGGAAAACATGACATCATCAGCATAAGTTGAGGAAGAAGCTTGTCCCTGTGAACTAGCAGTAGAAACTTCATGAGCAGTATTAACTGCTTCATTAGTACTGCTAGTGTTTTCTGAAGATACAAAAGCCACATTCTGAGAGTTTGAGCTTGAGCTTGATTGGCCTTTAATCTCAGCTTCATACACCTTCAAATTGTTGTACAAATCATCCATTGCTCAATGTGTCTAGATTAGATTTGTTTCTCATGATTAAAGCAATATTTGTTCCAAGCTGATGGTAGACTTCTCAGCAACGTCAGATTTACATCTTCCTGAAAGAGATAAATTCACCAGAATTTCAATTGGCTGATGAGTTTTTTGAAACTTTCAGGGGTCTTATCCATCCTTCAGATCTTGAAGCAGTAAAATTCTCATATGTTGCTTTAGACTGGTTTTTTGCATTTTTCTTGATTCTTTGTTGCCTCCAAACCTGCCATGATGCTTCGCATAGGTCTTTTGCATCCTGATTCCATGAAACGTCAAAGGTGCTCAACAGGAATGGCTAACAACAAGTGCTTTTAGCTTTTAAATCATTCTTTCTTGCTAGCTCTTTGATTAGCGGTTTGGGAGGACTGTACCTTCAGTACCAGCACTATCTTATGCATACTTAAGGTTGCATCACCATTCACAATAAACCTCCCCAAGAGCATAATCAGTGTGGAGTAAGATAATTGCTCTGTCCTCAGGCTCCAGAGATCATAGACTCTTGTTTTTGAGTACTGGAAGTTATTTAGTGCAGACACATTTGGGTAGTTTTTTGATTTGATTCCATCTTCTCTTTGAATATGAGATCTATATATAGATGTAAGTGGTTCTTATCTTATTGAAATTTTTCTCACCAGTCTCTGATTCCACTTTGTTGATCCTTTAGAATAGATTCTTACTTGCTTGTTACAGCTTAGTAGTGTTGGATAATCCAAAACAACTATAGTAGAAACTAGATTGTAAATACTACAAACCTATGAGTAATCTAGCTTGTAATACCTAAGAAAACAATTGAAATAGTAAAACAAGATCTTGCTAAAATTTTTATATATTAAACACAATCAAAGTTACAGAATAACCTTGAAACTATGAATACTAACTATATTTGCTATGAAAACTATATAAAATTTTATATCTAGATCTATGCTGTAGGGTTCCTTTTATACACCAAGGAAACCTTAATGGGCTTACAAAATGCGTTACATGATCATGCATATCTATTCCTAATATATCTCATGCATATCACACAAGCAGTACTAACTATTATAACTAAGAGTAATAATAAACTAACAGTACTAACATTTTGTACTAGCAGTACTAACTATAACAATAGCAATACTAACTTATCTTGTCAGTACTAAGTCTTCTCTTGGCAGTACTAAGTTAAACCAGCAGTAGAAACTTGTAGAAGCCCTTAATTCCCAACATTAAATCTTAGAAGGTATAGTAGTTTAAACAATATATTACACCTGAAGTTGCCATTATTTTACCCATTTATTTATCCTATATAGGTCAAATGGGTTGTGCAATATCTTCCACAGGCCAAGTGAGTTGAACGGGTTGAATGCGTTAAAAGTCGCCCAAAGTGTATTACTAAATAATTATTTTAGAGTTAACAATACTTAACAATCCAAATTCACACTAGTTATTAGCAAATCAGTAATTTAGGACAAAAAAATTCATGTCAACCCAGCCCGACTTGTTTTAACCTATGCCAATAATCACCCAACCTGTTTGACTCGCTGACTTTATACAGATTAATGAGGGACAACATAATAAGTTACCGTTAGTTGTGAACCTTCTATGACATTTTCAACAGAAAACAAAAGAACACGTCCTCTTGCAGCTACATCCTCACCTTGAACGTAGGCCGTCCCAACTGCCAAGAGTGTTTCACTCTCTTTGGTTGTTGTATTCTAGCACAAATGAGACATTTCAGTGCATTTATAAATGACAATAACAAAAAACAAATATTAAACATCAACAAGTATAAAATGAAAAATAACAAATAGATCATGTAACCTACTCACAACAGTCAATGCATTCTCAAATGTTAACATAGGAATAGTTCCTTTTAGTTTTCCAGGGCCATCCAGAACTTTCAGATTCCATAATTCGGACTTCAAATTCTTCCACTGTATAGACGCCATCACTATTCAAATTATCATGTTCTATTTGGTGGGCAGACTCTTGATCTACCAAAGTTGATAAGACTTGATTTAAAGGCTTTGAGACCTGCATATAAAAAAAATATAAGAATTCTAGCTCAATGCAATTATTCAAATATGCAGAATGCTAGATCATTGCACATAATAATCCAAATTCTATGATGTTCTAAAACATTGACTGTCAAACGGTTTGTTTATAACAAACCCAATCAAATTCAACCCAAACTAGCTACACTCAGATAGGAAAATGAAGAACACAGTAAGGTACTCTAGAAAAAACCATGACATCTAAAGTTTGCTTAATTGCTCATTTCTGTTAAGTTAAGCTAATTTCCATGGAAAAAGGAAATTAAGGAGGTCAGCCAAGGGACAGGTGTGTGTGTTGTGTGTCACATTGTGTTTACATGATAGTTATAGGTAACAATTAAATACAATATAATAAAACATTATCAATAATACTTCCACATCTACCCCATCAAATGATATAGAAGATATTACATCAGATATCTAAACTTATTCAAGCGGTGGCCTATGAAAGAACTACCATATAAGCATGTTTCCCTGCACTTGTATACCAAGGGTAAGACTTATTGAATTATAATTACATATATGGACAACTGAGCAAACCATGTCACTATATAATACATATAGAATGAGAATGATGTTAAATTGCTAAAGTATACGGCAATAGAAATATCAAATTGAAATACATTTTCATGTTCTGTTTTTTCAAGACGTAGCCCGCTTATGTGCTCTATCGCATTGAATGCTCCCTCCCCCTTAACTGTAAGGTGATTCAACATTATGGGAATAAAGCAAGAATTTGTGTACGTTGCATTCCAAATAATCAAGATTAACTTGTAGCAATACTGAAACACTATATGTGAGTATCATAAAACAAGAGTTTAATTAAGAAAAAAAATATGAATTGATATGAAGGCTCCATATAACATTTTTTTTCTTAATTAAACTCTTTATGAGTTTAATTAATAAAGAGATACGGCTCTATATAACATTTCCAAATCTCTTTATCATGGTTGTTTGGGACTGCTAACTATAAGTGCTTATGGATTTTGAAATAAGCATAGGCAAGATGCAATGCACGAGATAGTGTTTGGACTTGTTTACTCTACAACACAAGATATAAATTAATAATAATAAGATGGGAATTGAGAAATAACCTGAGTAAGAGAAATTAACTAAGGAAATGGTGTTGGTTTGACTAGGTCCGATGAGACTGATGGTTACGACGGTGGTATGTTGAACGATGACGGCTAGTAGTATGGTAAGGAGAACGACTGTGATGAAGAGGAAGTGATGGAGAAGCGTGGGTTATGGATAGGTTAGGGGAACTATAACAAATGAAAGCGGACTGTGATTTTTAAACAGAAGATTTAGTGTGAAAAGTTGAAATAAAGAAGCGGGTGATGAAATGTTTATTTGGTAAAAGGGGCGGGTTAATGAAATGTGAAATGGAAAAAATGATGATCGCCCGGCTTCCTTATATTGGGTAAAAAGAGTGGTTTGCACTTCAAAAACCAATTTTTATACGATTTCTATTATGAAAACTAGTTTTTTCAAGAAAACCTATTTCCATTCATTCCCTTCCCACTAGTTTTTTGTCATAGAGATAGGGTTTTACATAACCGATCTTTTTGGGGGGGTGTTTATAGCCTTTTGTGTAGTAGTGAAACTCACCCTTTTGACGTTTTACCTTGATTTTTCTTGCACAACTAGTTATTTAAGGCCTATATCTTGCTTAAAAACCTAAACTTTAACACTATTAAACACAAAAATCCAGGTGTGGAAACCATATGATCGTTTAAAGCTCAGTTTGTTTAGAACTTTAATATAGGATGAACAATAACAAAGAATAATAGAATGCACGGCATAATAAACATTAAGAACATTCTTTATTATTGGCTAACAAGGTTTCATCATCATCTTTATACAATGACTACTATAAGCCCCAATTCTACGTGACCAATCGTATAATGTGTTATCTAAACTATAACAAGGAATCAAAGATCCGTGAGGCTAAAACAACCAAACCCTAGGCGTCCACTTAGAGGACTTGACGCCTACACACACACTTTTTACAAGGATGTTTACATCTTGACATACGTAAAACTATATCTAGGGATCTTTTTATATAGTATAGTCCATCTAGATTTACAAGGGAAAACATAATTGTATAAGGAAACTAAATATTTTAATTCTTTAATAAACTTCATCTTTATCTTCAAGAATCATATCTTTTGGAATCTTTTATCTTTAGTAAGAACTTATCCTACATCACTGTAGAATTCCATAATGCTAAATTTAGTCCTTTTGTTTCATTCTTTTATTTATTTAGTCTCATCAAATCTAGAATCGCAACAATCTTCCCCTAGTTGATAATGACAAAACCCAATAAGCACAAACTTCCCCTGAATTACTATATAATAAGAATGAAACATAACCATCCCTAAATCCATGCAATTCCACCAAGGATCTGTAAGTTGCACATCTTTTTTGTAAATCTTCTTTCCCTTTTTGTCATAATCAAATAGGAGACTAAAGTATGCAACTTTGATTTCGACAACCACAAACCATTATCACACTTCTAATCTAGCCTTCCACAACTCAAATTACCCTCCATGACGCGCCTTAAGATAAATGAACTTGAGCAGTGGAAACTTAAACTAGTAATAGTAATAATAGCTAGCGGTAGTAAAAACCTTCACCTCAATGATGCATGTAAATGGTTAAACATTTTAACATTAAGCTTCCCCTAAAACCCATATGTTAACCATTTCTTGAATCTTTAATTCTATAAGCTCTATGTAATGATCACTGATGAAAAAAAGTAAGTATAACGAACTTGATACTGAAGTAGAACAACCCAAACTTGTGTCTTATATCTTATACTATCGACATGACGTCAAACTCATACCAAGACCAAAGTATAAGTAGATCGCAACCTCTTGACAAAATCATCATCTTCTATGAGACACATAACCAAAGTGATAGCAAATGTGAGCATTGAGCACCATAAGTTAGATCACACACCTTTGCTAGATTTGTCAAGTCTTTGTCACACCATTGTAAGCACAAACAAGTTATCTCCAAATGTTGTAAGCCATTTGAGATATGATAAGAACATAAACCTGTGAAACTTCACTTCAACTTCAAATAATTGATAAATAATCCTCTTCGTAACCAATTAAACAATTAATCTAAAAACGAGCCTTTTAAACGTCTAAGAACATCATTAGAAAGCAAAACAGATCCTGTTTGAAATCTTTCTAATCCAAATAACAAAAATCATGTTCTGTCCAAGATCTGTCAAAATTGTGTGTTGTCCGAGAACTTTGTACCCAGCCGATAACCAAGATCAAGCCTTGTCCGATATCTGCTAAAGCTAGCAGCAGAAACTTCTTCTAACAGTATTAGTCGAATAGTATTAACTTTTCAATCCAATCAATACTAACTCTTCATAGGCAACAGTAACATACACTTGGCAGCATGGAGTAATATTCGAGCAGTAGTAACGAGCAGCACAAATGTATAAACAAGATAATGAACAGTAGTAACCAATAAAAATATCAAGCAGCGTTAAGTATGAATGTAAGTAGTACTAATTGTTAACCAACAATACTAACGATCAGCATTAATCATTCTTGTGTCGTCCTTGGCAGTAGTGATAATATCACTTGTATTCGAACTAGGTAGTAGCAGTAATACCACCAAAACCCTTGAATATAAACTCTAAATTATATGAATATACCTAGCAGTGATAGGTTTCTTATGGCAGCATAAACGTGTATAATAGAGCAGCTTTAACAAACCTATCGAGCTCAAATACCAGTAACCTCATTCGAAACTTATTATACCACCAGTAACGCTATCAAGAACATCACGACTTCTTCATCAGTAGGGTGACACGAATTACTTAACAAAGTAGAAGTAACCTTAATCATATTTGTCCCCATTACCAGTGGCCTTACTCATCCAAAAGCAGTAATGTTATGTGCACTAGTAATGATAAAAAAATCTTTCTACCATGTACATACCATTTGACTATTCATTAGTAACAAGAAAACGATTAAAACCCTATATCATAAACGTCCATTGTATCAATACTAATATGAAAACTGATATCTAGATCTATGTCGTAGGGTTCCTTTTATACACTAAGGAAACCCTAATGGGCTTACAAAACACGTCAGGTGATTATGATCTTTTCTATAAGAAAACATAATATCTTAAACAAATAAGTTTATACATATCTTCTTTACGAATATTTGATACTTATCTTCATAAGTATTCCTGTTCTTCAATCAACTTTTATCTCTTCTCTGATATGTCTTTGATCTCATATCTGACAGCATTAATCCTTCCAGCAGTTGTAACTGAGCAGTAGTAACTCTACGAATCATCTTAAAGTCTTTTAATCCCAACAGTGTGTGGGTAGCGGGTATGTAGTCAAGTGAAAGGATAGGTGCTGATGAAATGGGTAGTGAATGAGGCTCCTCGATCTCTAAGGGTTCCTTAAAAGGTTCAGACTCAGTGTCCGTAGTTGTAGGTATGTAAGCATGTCTCACTAACTGTGGAAACCATACGATCGTTTAAAGCTCAGTTTTTAGAACTTTAATCTAGGATGAACAATAACAAAGAACATTAGAATGCACAACAAAATAAACATTAAGAACATTCTTTATTATTGCCTAACAAGGTTTCATCATCATCTTTATACAATGACTACTACAAGCCCCAATTCTACGTGATCAATCGTAGAACGTGTTATCTAAACTATAACAAGGAATCAAAGATCCTTGAGGCTAAACCAACCAAACCTAGGCGTCCACTTAGAGGACTTGACGCCTAGAACACACACACACTTTTCCTGGTGTTTACATCTTTGACACACCTAAAACTATATCTAGGGATCTCTTTATATAGTAGAGTCCATCTAGATTTACAAGGGAAAACATAATTGTATAAGGAAACTAAATCTTTTAATTCTTTAATAAACTTCATCTTTATCTTCAAGAATCATATCTTTTGGAATCTTTTATCTTTTGTAGAATATCCTCCACCAGCTTGTAGAATTCCATAATTGTCATTTAAGTCCCTCTTGTTTCCTTTTCATTCATTGTTTTGTCTTATCAACTCAAAATATATTTCCCAACAATCTTCCCCTAGTTGATAATGACAAAACCAAATAAGCACAAACTTCCCCTGAAGTTAATATATGAATGAAACATACTTCCCCTTAATCCATGCAATTCCACCAAGGATCTGTAAGTTGCACATCTTCTTTGTAAATCTTCTTCCCCTTTTTGTCATAATCAAATAGGGGACTAAAGTATGCAACTTTGATTTCGACAACCACAAACCACTATCACACTTCTAATCCAGCCTTCAACAACTCAAATTACCCTCCATGACGCGCCTTAAGATAAATGAACTTGAGCAGTAGAAACTTAAACTAGCAGTAGTAATAATAACTAGCAGTAGTAAAAACCTTCACCTCGATGTAGCATATAAATGGTTAAACATTTTAACAATAAGCTTCCCCTGAAACCCATATGTTAACCATTTCTTGAATCTTCAATTCTGTAGGCTCTATGTAATGATTACCGATGAAGAAAACTAAGTATAACGAACTTGATGCTGAAGTAGAATAACCCAAACCTGTGTCTTATATCTTGTACTATCCACGTGACGTCGAACGTATACCCAAAACCAATGTATAAGGAGACCGCAATCTCTTGACAATTATCCTCATCTTCTATGAGACACATAACCAAAGTGATAGCAAATGTATGCATTGAGCACCATAAGAAAAATCACACACCTTTGCTAGATTTGTCAAGTCTTCGTCACATCGTTTCTATGCACGAACAAGTTACCTCCAAATGTTGTAAGCCATTTGAGATATGATAAGAACACAAACCTGTGAAATTCCACTTCACCGTAAAATAAGTGATAAACAATCTTCTTTGTAACTAATTAATCCAAGAAAATACGAGCCTTTTAAACGTTTAAGAACATTTAAACGAAGCATCATGTTCAATCCGAGATCCAAAATGTGTGTCTTGTCCCATATCGGACAATACTAGCAGTATAAAGTCATTAGGCTCGAGCAGTAGTAAAAACTTACTCCTTTTTAATGCTAACAGTAGAAACCAACCATGAAGCCACCTATTGTTTGCAACCATGAACCAAGAAACACCAACAGTAGTACCTGCTTTCGATACCCTAGCTGTACTAACGAACCACGAACAGTACTATACGAGCAGTACTAACCTGACAACATTAATCATATACGAGGAGTACAAGATTTCATAGCAGTAATCTTGTACTACTGTTCTTTATCAATAACCAATTAGCTTACCACGTCAAACATATATATGGGAATAAAAATGTAATCCATAAAAATCAAGACTTCCATATTAGAGCTCATCCCAAAAATCTGCAAACCAAATATATATACTGCCAAAAATCATGGAGCAATTAGAACTTTTATCAACAAAAACCCTTAAATTTAGGGCTTTCATATTGATAACAGATATCAATTCCATAACCGTATCTCCTGTGATCACTCCCACGAATAAACTCACCAATCACAAAGCTGTTCTACCCACGTCCTTCATTACTTCTCCATATACAAACCAGCAGTACTAATATATCATGACTCATATGATGAACAATGAAGCTTTAACATACCAGCTGCTTCAGTAATTAATCGTGATAGTTTTATCATAAACCAACCAGTTTGTCGACCAAAGTAGTAGCAATAATCAAGAAAAACCATGCTTCAGCAAAATCCTTGATGAACCAGCATTCAAACATGAATATCTACGAAACCTGCTGTAACCTGCTACTACTTCTTGTCCACGAATCAAACAGAAATCTTGGCAGCGAGCAACACTTGAACATAAACGAGCAGTATTATAATCAATAAGAACTGTTAAGGATACTTTTTTTTAAGTATCCAAACGACACTTTTTTTAGTGTCACGAAATTGTCGCTAAACTATCACTAAATTGCTATCTCCTTCCTTCCATAGCATTTAGTGACAAATATAGGAAACGACCTTAAATGGACGTTTTAAGATAAGATTTCATTCGATGCCGTAGCAAAATATCAGAGTTCATACATTAGGTCCCATAAGTTGCAAAAGTCATAAACATTTTCCACATACGTTTTTTATTAAACAAAACCTAATACTACTACCGAAATGGTGACTTAAGTTTTTTATACGATAATAGTTGCATTGAATTTTAAATAAAACACAGTAATCCATCTTTCATGATATCCATCACATCTCCTCATCCATGCTTATACCTTAGGACATGAAATTAAAACATGCTAAAAAGTCAACACAAAGGTTTGAGTGAATTCATAGGTTTTACTCAAGTCAAGAGTGGAACCAACAAGATTTAAGTGAAAGTAGACTATGCAACAAATTCCAGAGTTCCAAAACACATGTTATTAATTGCGCTAAGCTCATGACCCCGAAGCCTTAACTGTCTGTCTGCCCAAATAGGTAGGGTGTCTGCCAAAACAGCCTACAGTTCTCTAAATGTTAAATGCACCATGATCAACTTGTGACCATAAATTCCGGTGGGGATGTTAGTATCCCGATAATCTATCCACAACACTAGCGCACACTATAAAAGCAATTTGACGGTTCCATGATATTAGGGACTTAATGGCACTGTGGTAACTTAGGCAAAATTAATCAGCAAAAATCTGGATAGCATATATTTTAAAATAGTGTGTCCTGAGTAAAACAACATGTAATTTTCCCCACCGTAGAGTATGTAAAACAAGTAGATATAAATGGGGCCAATGAACTCCCCTCGAGTGAATGGTAATCAATTAATATTCAACAATAGAAAATGTGCATGCTTATAAACACATAAAATGAAAACTGTAAAGACATAAAGGTTTTAGATTAACCTTATGGTGATGTATAGATGATGACCAACTCAATCTAAAGCCATTGTTTTGAGATTAACAAACCCTAGCTTGCAAACTTGAAAAACCCAAATTTCCAAGTAAACCCAAATGTTTCTCCTTTTTCTTTGCTTAACTCTTGTAAAGGCTTAACCAAGCCTTAAATCATTCTTGGTAGTCCTTAATAATGATGTAGGAATATGTAGTAAGTTTGTAAATAAAATTTTTTGTATGGATTTGGTGGTTGGTTTTTGATGTTGGACGTGGGTTTTGAGATACAAAGGAGTATAAGGTGAGGTGTTTCTTTGCAAATAAGAAGTGTGTGAGTTTACTTACTAGGCAAGCCTTTTATAAGAGTCCTGAGACTAGTAAAGAAACACAATGAGAGAATTAAGGTAGGTAGGGAGGAGATCTTGTTTTTTGGTCAATAAAAAATTGTGAAAGTCTTTATGGTTTTAATGACTTGTGTTCCCTTAAAATAGAAATCATCCTCATGAAATTTAGGGAATGAATTGACAGGCAAAAAAGTTTTATTGTTTTTGCAAAATGAAAGTATTACTAGCCTAGTAATAAGGTGGTACTTTAAACATATTGTATAATTTTGGTAAAGTGTAATGTATGGTTTATTTTATTTCAAGGTAAATTTGGCTCAAGTGAGAATGTTCGGTAAAAGTTTATAAAACTTTGAGCATTTGTTATAAGACATAAGTATTTGTTGAAGCGTAGATTACTTTTGTTTGTTTCGGTATGCTTTAAACGTAATTTATCGCGAAACGTAAACAACTTACGTAACCAATTAAAAAAATAAAATAAAAAAGTGATAATTACTTTCGTAAAAATAATATATTGCTCGCTTGACGAAAACTTTAATTCGTTGGTGGACCGTTTACGCTAAATTGAAAATATATGAGCTTACCCTCAGCGATTTAACTAACTATTAAATTAAAAGTAAACACGTACGGAGAAAAAAAATAATTAGTGAAATATATGACGCCGTAAATGACCTAAAAATACAGAAATGTTACAGTCTCCTCCGGTTAGAGGAGACCTTGCCTCAGGCTCCACCGTTGCACACCATAAGAGGTACGGTTTCAAGAAGAGATGCGGATATTTCTTTCGGGAATTGGTCTTCACATGTTCCCATTATCTCAGCGTCCTTGCCGAGAGTTCAAACGAACTTTTGACTACTGGGATTCTTCATCCTTTAGCTTTTTTTACATCTCGTGCTAAACATCCAATAGCTCTTTGACAAATCACTAGATTTTCATCAATCTCGATCTCATCCTAAGGCCCTGAACATCTGGCTCCACCAAACATTTCTCTGAGGTTTAGACACATGAAACGGGTATCGAGAACAACAGTTGTTCTTAGTGTAATTTTAGCACAATAAGCTACCGTCCTAACACACACTCTACAATTTTTTAAACGGTCTGACATAGTCGTGGTGCTAGCTTTCTTTCTTACCACATTGTACCACTCACTCAACCCTTCCATGGAGATACCTTAAGTAACACTTCGGTCTCCAACTTTGAATCAGAGGCTTACCACCTCTTATTTCAGCGTAGCTTTTTCTGGCGACTCCTTGCCGTTTTCAACCTTTCCTTAATCTGAAAAATCTTTTCTGTCGTTTCTTGTACAAGTTCTGGTCCAATAAGCTGACTTTCTCCAACTTCAGTCCATATCACGGGGGATCTACATTTTTGCCTGTACAGAGCCTCGAATGGTGCGCACTTAATGCTTGTGTGGTAACTGTTATTATAAGAAAACTCAACCAATGGAAGATGACATCCCTCCTCGTGCACCAAAATCCATGAACAACAAGCTCGCAGCCATATCCTTCCAACATCTGAATAGTACGCATCCGTCTGACCGTGGCCGGCAACCTCAGTGTGGTAAGCCGTACACAATATATAAGTGGTTGTACCCAACGCTTCCTGAAGAGCTTGCCATAAGTGTGACGCGAATCGACCATCACGGTCTGAAATGATTGACACTAGCACACCATGTCTTGATACGATTTTGTTGATATAAATTCTTGCCAGCTTCTTTGTTTTGTAATCTTCACAAATGGGTAAGAAGTGAGCCGACTTGGTCAATCTATCCACAATGACCCAAATCGCATCATACCCACCGCTGCTTCTAGGCAACTTTGTGACTAAGTCCATTGTTATCTTCTCACCATTTCACTCAGGATTTGTCTGGTTGTTAAAGTAAATCCTGAGGGTTTTTAATTTCGGCTTTAATCTTAAGCACGAAAGACACTTTGCAAACGTACTCCAGTCAATGTCTCTCCATCCATACCGAGTGCCACCAAAACAAGTCCCCTCAGATCATAGATACATTCTTATTTGTCGTACCCGGATGTATTGAATATCTAGAAGTATAAGCTTCATCCATGATCAGTTTCCTTACACCACCAACTGATGGAATCCATATATGATCAAAGAAGTAAATTCCACCATCATCTCATCGTTCAAAGTGTTTTTCTAATCCTCTTAGCCATTCAGCTAGAGCTTTGAGATCCTTGGAAGCTTCGCCCTGTGCTTCCAAAATCTTAGTCTTAAGTCCAGAATGAATAGTAATACTCATAGCACGTACTCGTCTTGGCTTGAGCCTTTCTTTTCTACTCAAGGCATCTGCCACTACATTTGCCTTGCCCGGGTGGTACTTGATCTCACACTCGTAGTCACTGAGTAGCTTGATCCACCGCCTCTGGTGCATATTTAAATCTTTCTGGTCAAATATGTACTGGAGACTCTTATGGTCAGTGTAGATAACACTTTTCGTCCTATAAAGATAATGTCTCCAGATTTTAAGAGCGAACACCACCGCACCCAATTCCAGGTCGTGGGTGGCATAACTTTTCTCATGCTTCTTTAACTGTCTTGACGCATACGCTATCACTTTGCCCCGCTGCATCAGCACGCACCCAAAACCTTGTTTCGATGCATCACAATAGACCACAAAGTCGGCTGGTCCATCGGGGAGTGTTAACACAGGAGCATTGCATAGCTTCTCCTTTAGAATACGGAAAGCTTCATCTTGTTCCAAAATCCCCACACATAGTCTTATTCTTTTGATAACAAAGTGAGAGGTTTTGCGATCTTTGGAGAGAAATTCTCAATAAATCCTCTGTATAACCCTTCAAAACCTAAAAATGAACGGATTCAGTGACGATTCAGGATTCCTTCCAGAATCTTGACTGATTTTATCTCTTGCTAGGAATCCACGATGTTATACCGTCCGAGTTGACCCCCAAGTCCTAGGGAACTGAACTTCTTCAACCAAAGTTCACACTTAGAAATTTTGGCGTATAACTTCTCCTTCTCGAGTAAGTCTAGAAATACGTCTTTAGGTGGACTTCATTATCTTCTTCAGACATTGAGTAAGATTAAGATGTCGTCAATGAGCACATTACGAGTTTGTCCAAATACATATGCGGAACGGCGTTCCATTAAGTCCATAAAGATTGCTGTTGCGTTTGTCAGCCCCAAATGGCATGACTTGTGAACGCAAAAATGCCCATATCGGTTTCTAAACGCGTCTTAATCGTATATCTTCTTCACGACTCCTCCAACTAATGATATCCCTACGAAGAAATAACATGGTGAGAAACAACACACACCTAGTAATTGACAAACAGTCATCAATTCTGGGAAGAGGTAGCCGATTTTTTATAGTCCACACTTGATCTAGTTCCCTGTAAGTCAATACACATTCTCAAATGAAACCAACATCTTCTTTGACAAAAGCACGGGTGCTTTCCCATGGTGAGTGACTTGGTTTAAATAAAACCCTTCTCTTGAAGTTCTTTAAGCTGGTTCGACAGTTCTAACATTCCTGAAGGGGTTAATCGGTATGGCGATTTAACAACTGGCGACGCGCCTAGAATCAGATCGATGCGAAATTCTATCTCTCTCACAGGAGGTAAACCTGACAGATCATCTAGAAATACCTTAGGGAAGTCTCGGACAACTCGGATGTCATCAAGCTTTTTCTCATCAGCATTGATACACGCAAGTGATCCAGGAATCTTTTTCCGGCCTCGAATCGCATGTACTTCAAGAAACTTGCCCATTTCGGAAGAGAATAACGAAAACTTTTTCATAACAATCTATGTCACTCGGTGGTATGATAACCAGTCCATGTGCCAACAATGACATCAAAACCATTGACTTCCCTAGTCGGGTCAGGAGTATGGTCAATTTTTTGAACACGTGATTAAGCCAAGACTAAGGGACAACCTCGAAACAACAGTGTTGTACTAACCACCTTTCCATCTGTAACTCAACTTCAAAACTATAAATTAAAGTGGTTTTGGGGCAATATCCAATAAAAGGTGTAAACGGCAGAAGATAACAAAACCTCTTTTCTCAGCACCAGAATCAAATAGGATACAAAGCGTAGTGATCATTAAGAAGAAACGTACCTGTAACCACATTCGGATTCTGCTGCGGATTTTCAACCACCACGTAAGCTCTCAGCAACGAGCTCCCATAAATTATTTTTGCTGGGTCCTGCCGTAGGATACTTGTTCTTAAGATGTCCTTTCTCGCCACACCCATAACACGTTGCATTCTACAGGAAATCATTACATGCACCTGAAGTATAGCTCTACAATCCTTCTCCAAATGACCAGTTCTTTGGCACTTCTGACACTTTGGAAGGCATCGCCTACTATGGTAAAAGTTGCAACAGTTGCACTTTGGTAGATTCCCAGCATAAAACCTCTATTCTTCCCGTGGGGCTGCAGCATAGGCATGGGCCAGTTTCCTGCTCCTGTTTTTTGTTGTTGGTGATATTTTGTTTCGGTTACGGTTTGTTTTTGTAGTGGTTTGTTGTTTGTTGTTTCTTGTGGTCTTCCCATTTCCCTTTTATTGCTGTCAACCAATATCTGGTAGCCCTACCCTGAACTGCTGATGCTCAAACCAGTTCACGGGCCAAGTTGAGGCATCAATGCAGAGTTTTGCAGGCTTAGAAGAAGTGATGTTTCCTTTGATTCTTTCAGGAAACCCACGAGTGTACCTTTCAATCTTCTTCTTTTCAGTGGGCACCAATTCAGGACACATCAAGGCCAACTCATGGAAATGATTGTTGTATGCCTCAATGTCATCTCCTTTCAGAGTCAAAGTCCAGAGCTCTTGCTCCATCCTTTGGATTTTAGTTGCTGGGCAGTATTCCGTAGTCATCATCGTCTTGAATTCAGTCCATGGAATATGGTTAGCATTGACGAGCCCTAGAGTGTGCACGTTTCCATTCCACCATGTTAACGTATGACCCTCGAAAGTACTAGCAGCAAACATAACCTTATCTTCTTCAGCACACTTGCAAGTTTCAAACACTTGCTCAACCTTTTCTATCCAACGCCTTAACCCAATAACACCCTTCATTCCATTAAAAGTGTGAGGTTTTCCATTCATAAAGACTTGTGCTAACAACATGGCACATTCCATATTTCCTCTTTCATTCCCAAGGTTTTTCCTCCTGAACTTATCCAACTTCCAGCTACAAAATCTAGAATTAGCCCGAACTTTTTGTATTCTTCAATAGCTTTAGCCATATGCTTTTCCACCAACCTCTTAATAGATTTCTTTTTCAATCCTCTGGGCGGCATGATTTTGTCAATAATACAAGTACAAAATTGTAAGAGTACATTGAGTCGAGGTATATGATACTAACCGAGAAAATAAGAATTCTATAATAATCATGAATTAATCAGAATGGTCAATATTTATATAATCGACCGATACGAATGAATAGTAATACGCTAAAAGATAGACATAAGGGATCGAATTTAAACCAAGTATTATATATAAAATATATAATACAACAATGATAATCAGAAGAGTAAGTAAAGATCAGGGAATGCGCGCGTGGATATCAGATCAGCGATGAAGGATTCTGTATTTTGAAAATGAAAGAAAAGAAAATCTGTAAAAATTTTGGTTATAGACTAGGTTTTGAAAATGACCCAGTTCCCTATAACCTTGGCTCTTGATACCAATCTGTAACACCCCCAAATTCTGGTATGCAGCGGAATGGTAACAATGGGGTGCTACGTCAAAGTACAACAATCAAGATATAGGAAACGACCTTAAATGGACGTTTTAAGATAAGATTTCATTCGATGCCATAGCAAAATATTAGAGTTCATACATTAGGTCCCATATGTTTTAAAAGTCATAAACATTTCCACATACATTTTTAATTAAACAAAAGCTTAATACTACCAAAAGGTGACTTAAGTTTTTATAGATAAAAGTTGCATTGAATTTAAATAAACACATAATCCATCTTCATTGATATCCATCACGGCTCCCATCCAAGCTTATACCTTAGGACCTGAAATTAAACATGCTAAAAGTCAACACAAAGGTTGAGTGAATTCATAGGTTTATCAAGTAAAGAGAGACACCAAGATTTAAGTGAAAGTAGACTATGAAACAAATTCAGTAGTCCAAAACATGTATTATTGCGCTAAGCTCATGACCCCGAAGCCTTAACTGTCTGTCTGCCCCAAATAGGTAGGGTGTCTGCCAAAACAGCCTACAGTTCTCTAAATGTTAAATGCACCATGATCAACTTGTGACCATAAATTCTGGTGGGATTGTTAGTCCCGATAGATCTATCCACAACACCCTAGAAAAACTAGCGCTTACTATAATAGCAATTGAACGGTTCATGATATAGGACATAATGCACTAAGGAACCTTCAAGGCAATAATAATTCAGCCAATAATCTTGATAGCATACAGTTTAAAATACTTATGTCCGAAGTAAAACCAAGCAGATTTCACACCCGTAGAGTTTGTTAAACAAGTAGATAAAATGAGGCTATGAACTCACCTCAGTGAATGGTAATCAACAAGTCAATTCACAATAGAAAATGTGTCACGCTACGTCGAATGGCAACCTAAATTCAATATAGGTCGTATAGTCCTAAACCACTCACTTTGCTTATTTAATAGGTCTAAAAGCTCATCATACTATCGTTCGGGCTATCATAATTAAGAGGTCATGTAGTGACGTATGAGGAGCTAGGACACTTTAAATCGTAAATCCAACAACTTTCTTCGATACCCACCACCGAAGAGTGGGCCTCATTATGAAACTCCCTAGTAATATAGTACTTTGATTAACTAATACCACATATAATTCTATATAGCTACATCACCATCTAATCGTTTTAGTGAAATCAAATTTATAAAGTAAAAACGTTTATAAGTATACTTTAGTAAAACAGGGCGTACACTACTTTTCTCGTTTTTAAAGTCTTTTCTTCGATTATTACCACGAGGGCCTTCGGTATTAAAAACGAGTTATCAAAATTAAAACAATTCCAAAATCTAGTTTTTTGATGAATAGTAATTTTAACTGTTCATAAACAGTATATATTTATTTATATAGATTAGTTATCGTGAATCTCGTAAATATATCATAACTTATTCGATTTAACCACATCCGTTTTAGCGATTCTTTCGGAGCACTCTTCGTATTTAAAAGTTTTATAATATAACGATTTAATGATGTTTTAAAAGTATCAGTTTCTATTCGGGAATAGTAACTTTTATAAAAATAGTTTTATAAAAGTATATTATAACGTAAACTTGAAATCGTCGTATCTATTTCGTTAAAATCGGTTATTCGAGTTTCTTATCATTTTGAAAATCTCATGAGCAGTACTAAATCTTTATAAAACATGGTAAGGCTGTTACCAAGTTGAAAACAAAACAGCCCCTTTATTACTAACTTATACATATCCATTTTTAAAACTTTTTTAATATACCTTTATAACTTAATAATTTATACACGAGTTTTCCAAGACTTATTATAAACTTTGGTCTTACATATAATAGAGTCCAAGAATCCATATTGTGACCCATGAGTTCCAAAGTATCAAGTTCCAAAACAAGGCATCAAAAAACCTAAAACTTTCTTAAAGTACTTTAAATTTACAAGTTTATACATCATACATGATAACTCACGATGACCCAACTTGTTACAATACTTATATATCCAATATTTTCAATGATATTATTCAACCTCATAAACAATTTAAAAAATGTTTAAAACCATGATCACATAGTAGAAATATGTTTTACATGTTTAAAAGTATCCTAAATGGTGATATTGCTAAATAGAACATATGAAACAATCACAATAAAATAGAAAACTGGTAAAAGGGGGAAACATAAAGGGTTTTAGATAACCTTATGGTGATGTATGATGATGACCAACGAACAATCTAAGCCCTTGTTTAGATTACAAACCCTAGCTTGCAACACTTAAAAACCCCTTAATTTCCAAGTAAACCCTAATTTTCCTTTTTCTTTGTTTAACTCTTGTAAAGGCTTAACCAAGCCTTAAATCTTTCTTGGTAGGTCTTAGATATGATGTAGGAATATGAGTAAGTGTTGTAAATAAAATTTTGTATGGATTTGGTGGTGGTTTGATGTTGGCCGTGGGTTTAGAGAGACAAAGAGAGTATATGGTGAAGTTTTTCTTTGCAAATGAGAAGTGTGTGAGTTTACTTAACTAGCCGCAAGTTCTTTTATATTCCCTAATACATCAAAGAAACACAATGAGCGAATTAAGAGTCTTGGTCAAAATTTTGTGAAAGTCTTTAGTTTTAATGACTCGGTTCCCTAAAATAGAAAAATCTCATGAAATTTAGGGAAATTAGAATTGACTAGCTAAATATCTTATTTGCAAAATTAAAGTATTAATTGCCTAGTAAATTGGTAACTTTAAACATATTGTATAGATTTTGTAAAGTGTATGTATTGGTTATATTTATTTCATGGTAAATTTGGCTCAGAGTGATTAATGTAGTAAAGTTTTAAAACTTTGAGTATTTTGTTATAAACATAAGTTATTTGTTGAAGCGTATATTAAATTGTTGGTTTCGGTATGCTTAAACGAAAATTATATCGCTAAAACGTAAACAATTTACCGTAACAATAAAATAATATAAAAAAGTTGATTCTTATTTTCCGTAAAAATAAAATAATATGGCTCCTTGACGAAAACTTTAATTAGTTTGGTGCCCCGTTTTACGCTAAATGAAAATTATATTAAGCTTACGCGATTTAACTTAACTAATAAAATTAAAAGTAAACACGTACGAGAAAAAAATAATTAGTGAAATATATGACGTCGAAAATGACTGAAAATACGGAAATATTAACAAATAATCAAGATTACCACATCAGAATACCACAGACCTGCTGTTTCTTTGACCTCCTGCTGCTTCTATTTTAATGAAATAGACACCAATAACAGTCAACCTAGTTCTAATTGGATAAAGATACACATTCACAACCAATACCACCAGATAAACACTAATAAGATTCATGGTTTTGTTGGTACACTAGTGCAATCCAAAACGACAAGCTTTAACAAATTTAGTGACATGAAAACATATAGTTACTTAACAAAATCCCCCCCCCTCCCCCCCGCCACCCCCCCCCACCCCCCGCCCCCCCCCCCCCCCCCCCCCACCCCCCCCCCCCCCCACCCCCACACCACCCCCCCCCCCCCCCCCCCCCCCCCCCCCCCCCCCCCCCCCCCCCACCCCCCCCCCCCCACCCCCCCACCCCCCCCCCCCCCACCCCCCCCCCCCCCCCCCCCCCCCCCCCACCCCCCCCCCCCCCCCACCCCCCCCCCCACCCCCCCCCCAAAACCCTTGCCGTCAAACCTGGTTTTTGAAACAGCCTTTAAAGTTTCTGCTTTTAGGGTTTGCTAAAACCCTAATGTCTTCAATTCGTCAAAACAGAAATTTGTACCTTCGTCTCTTCATGAACACGACACCAAAAACCTTGTAGATTTTAGATATCACGAGCCATGAGGCTCTGATACCAATTGTGGAGATCGTTTAGACCCAACTAGGATATGTTTTACAAATAACATTAATAAGCACATCGGAATATAAAGAAAATATATTATCAAACAAGGTTTTTCTTTATTATCATTCCATACAAGCCCTACTTCTAGATGATCAATTCTAGAACAGTTACTCTAACTAGTAACAGGATTAATGAAACATTGATCTTGAGGCTACAACACTCATTATAGGCGTTTACAAAGAACCATACACCTAGACACACACACACACCTTTAGTCGGCTACATTTTCTTTGCACACAAAACTATGTGTCTATGATCTCTTTATATAGAGAGAGATCAAGACTTACAAAGGAAGATAAACATTAGACAAGTAAATCTTTTAAATATTTAGAGAATATCTTTTGTTATCTTTATCTTCTTAAGGAGATCTTTCAGAATCTACATATTCTCTACCAGCTTGTAAAATTCTTTAATGACGATTTTAGTCCTTTTGTTTCATTCTTTTATTTACTTTGTCTCATCAAATCAAGAATCCCAACAGATATACCAAGCCAAGTTTTAAAGTTTACAACATCACCGACACACTTATAATTTTGTGGAATTTGGGTAAAAATTTAGAAACGGATAAGGCTTAAATTCTCACAATATCTAACAAGGGTTATGTGTGCGGTGTCATGCAACTAATAATTTCATAAAAGTATGCTAAAAAAATTATTTAGGCATAAATTAGACATATTATTGTGAAAAATAGGACAAGTAAGCGTTTTAATTCTCCCCCCCCCCCCACACTTGAGATATACAACGACCTCGTTGTATAAATATAACATTAAGGACAAAAAATTAAAAGAATTAGAAGAAAAAACTCCCCTGAGATTTGCTTGGTATGATCCTCCATGTTGCGTTTATGAGCAAGATCGTGTGTTGTAAATGCAAGTCTGAATACCAGCATGACTACAACATACAGAATTCCAGAATATAAATACTCCACCAAAGTCGTCATTTTCGTTCAGTAAGGTCCTGTATAAGATATAAGAAAAAACAATGCAATTCTATCTTTGGTATTCGACGGTTATAAAACTAAATCAAAAACGAAAAACTGTACAGAAAGTCGATACGCCATATCCCAAAACCAGGATACACCGTATTAAGACCTATAAAAAGTATCTAAGGTACGGTCAGATTGTCAAATACGCCTTATCATATTTATGAATACGCCGTATAGACAAATCTGACAATAATGTTTAAATGCAGAAAAATAAAGACTGGATAACGTCCAAATAGTCAATACGCCGTATCCATTGAGGTTGGATACGCCGTATCGACAGTCTGGGAGACAAACTCGATAAAAAGGTAAAATACATTCTGGGTTGTCTCCCGGCAAGCACTTTTGTTTACAGTAAAGTCTTTAAGTTAGACTTGCCTCAAGTATTATCCCTTCATAATAAAACAACTTAGGGTCGAACGGGATGCCAAATTGCACGTATAAATTTTTAATAAGATTTATTGGCATCCCTTTGTTAAGATAATTACAAGTCATGATATTAATATTTAATTATTTGATAAAATTTTCAGCAGTGAAAAATTTACAAAATGCATCATGACGTGTTTCCAAAAGTTTATTTGACCCTTGTGTATAGGTACCGATATCCATACTTATTACATTAGGTAATGGTTCGATCGATGGATCCCTCGGATATTGTTTGATATCGATGTTATCATTATCATTGTCCATATCCAATTTTAAGTCACTGATAAAAATTAATTTATAAGAAAATGAATCTTTGTCGTACATAAAATGTAATCTTCATCGTCGGATTCGGCAAATGATATTTCATACTAAAAATCAACTTCTTTGACATGATGAGGCCTTACCGTAGGTTCGTGTGAGACTTATGGTTCAGATGTCAATGCATCTTTGTAGACAATAGCTAGGAACTCTGTTTTAAATTTTTTGAAGTAATCAATATCTTCAAAATACCTGATCTTACCATACGTAACAGTTTCCCAGTTGAACATCTGACCTCGCCTACGAGCTTTTTAGCTTCAAGCTGAATATACTCCTCTATAGTAATATCGAGGTCGTCCATTCCCTATAATAAATTGGCTAGGAAGGAAAATGTCAAATAGACTAATACGGCGTATTCAGTAAAATGAATACGCCGTATTGATGTTAAAGTCGAATACGCTCTATTTGTTTTTTAAAAAAAATATACGCCGTATCCAAAAAGATGAATACACCGTATTGAGTTTTAAACTCAAAAAATTATAGCAGACTTTAATAATGCAGAAAAACACACAAACACAAAAATATGTAAAAATATACAATGCAAAAAGCAAACATACAAATATGCAAATTAATCTAAACTAAACGAAATCTAAACTAAAACACTAATAAATTAGAATTAAACAACTTCACTCCTCGACAACGGCGCAAAAAACTTGATGTGCTTTGTTGTGTATAGGTAAATTAATTATCAAGTTTTACATTTATATTTAGTCGAATTACCTATTAACAAACACTAACGGGTAGTGTACCCGATCAGTTGTAGGTTCGTTGGTAACTAGAGTGTCGATCACTAAGAGTGAGAGAGTTAATTCCTAAGTCAACCAGTATTTTAGTTATCAACGTTAGTTCTAATCTATGTTAATCCGAAGTTAGTCCTAATTCTAACGTGAAAGGGGGTTTTCAGCCCGAGAGACTTGTACGAGGTTTTGGAGATTAAGCTAGTGAGAATAATTAACACACGCAAGCAAATAATTAGAAGATAGAGAAGCGGTCAAGCCTATTGTAAGGAAATCGTATTAACCATATTTAATCAAATAAAACGCTGGTTTGTTTATTAGTGCAATGATGGTCTTATTGTTGTCGATATATCATTCCTAGATTTAGACGGTACTTCTTCCTAAAACATAGACATGCTAATTCTGTCATAATTAAACACATCCGCATAAAGCAATCGGTGCTGATTATAATCTATCTCAGGAGATTAATAATGGTGATCTTATTAAACCCTAGCTCATCGAGACTTTACTAACTTACTGCTTAACGGCTCTTTATATACTAGTAGTCCATTGTCTGAGTCTTACTAATAGAATCAGAACGTTATTTGTTGATCCCAGGTCACCTGCTAGTTCAACTTGTTCACTAAACCAATGGCAATGACAAGTAAATATTTGTGATCCTATGATTCTAGATATATAAATCGCAGATATGGAGAGCTATCCCGGCATCTAGCTAACTCTATATTTTGTATTCCTAGATCCAGTTGAATGATATGTCACATACTTAAGCACATAATTGAGTATAAATTGATAAACATAATCAACACACAACAAATAAGAATACAATCGATATAAACAAACCAAACATTAAATTATCATAAACATGGCTAATACCTAAAGATATTAGCCAATACCTATTGTAACGAATACAAACATAATAATCGAACAACCAAGGTAACTGATCAGCCAATAATATATATATATATATATATATATAGTATATAAGCAAACAATCAACCAAATACCTTTAGCCAAGGATTGGTAAAATGTTCACAGAAATAATATATATATGTTTCCGGAAGTATGATTCCCGGGTCGTTATGTCCCAACGAGGCTTGAATGGAAAATCGAATGACGAATTGATGATCGGTGTTTGAATATGACAAGGTTATGATGGGTTTTCTATTTCTACCAATTAAATATACAAAAACGATTAAATAAAACCTAAAAACCAAGCAATATAAACTTAAAACCTAAAACGGGCACGAAAAACGAGGGCTAAAAACCTAAATTTTGCAAATTAAACCCTAGAACAAATTTAAAAGCTAAAATAGATTCTAAATGACAAATAACGAAGTTTAAAAAAAACTAGACTAAAAACGGAGGTCGTTTGACCCAAAAACGAGTCAAAACAAAAACGGGGACAAATCCCGTTCTTTAGAAAATGAATTTTTGAAAAAATGAACCTACGAAACTTTTAACATTTTTCCTACAAAATATATGAAAAAAGAAAATTTTGAAAAAAAAAGTTTATATTTTTCTGATTAATATTTTATTTTTTATGATTTTTTAAGTTTAAAAAGAAAATAAATTATAAAAAATACTAAAAGATTTTATAAAAATATGAAAAATTTACAAAAAATAGCTGAAAGTGTGGCGGTCCTAAGAAAAATAAGCTAGGTCATACAGCTTATCAAATAAGCTGTCAATTAAGCTCAACAGCTTATAAAGCTTATGGGCCAAAACCCCCTTAAATAATAAACTTAACAAACCTCTACCGGATGAGCTAATGTAGCACAGCGGTAGAGGTGTTGTTATGTTTATAAAGGGTGAGAGTGGTAGAGGTCGGGGGTTCGAGCCTTGCTCACCCCTGACTTCCCACTTTCCCCTTTTATTTTTTTTGAAATTTTTTTTACAAACTTGAAGAACACTTATAAATAAGCATTTTTTATAACTACCACTTTTTACCAAATTCACTAAATAAGCTGGAAAAAGCCAAATAAGTTGGCAGACTTGGTTTTTATACCAAGTCTAAAAATCCAAACTGCTTGGGCTTTTTTAAAGCAAATAAGCAAAGACAAAGAGCAAATAAGCAAAAATAACTTTAATAACACAATCATTATATCACAAGGAACAAAAAATGAGTAACTTAATAAGCCAAATAAGCCAGAGATTGGCTTATTACCCTCAGCAGTACTAACTTAAGAGTTAGTGTCAGCTAAAAAAAAAGAAAAAAAAAAAAAAAAAAAAAAAAAAAAAAAAAAGAAAAAAAAAAAAAAAAAAAAATGAGAATATAGTTATATAGATATGTAAAAAAAAAAAAAAACAAAAAAAAAAGAATAGAACTTAATCTTAAGTCTGCTAGGCTTATAAAAGTTGAAAAAGCACAATGCTATGGCAAATAAGCAAAGATAAGACCTACCCTATACCTAATAAGCAAACACAAACAAATATAAGCCAGCTAAAACAAACAAATAAGCAGAATAAGCCATTAAGCCAAAGTGCTTTAAGATGGCACGGCCAAAAGGCTCTTGGGGCACTTTTAAGGCTTATTTTTAAGCCCTTAGAGTGGAGACCCAATGGCTGAGCTTATAGGGGCTTAAAGCACACCCTATAAGCTTTCTAAAAATGCCTTTTAGAAAGAAATTGGTGGATTTAATGACAGCTTAAAGAAGCTGTCAAATATGGCTTTTGCACCAGGGCACTTTTAAAAGGAAAAAGGGGACAAAAAGATAAGCTTAAAAATAGAGCCACCAAATAATCTTTAAATTGAAAAATAAGCTGAAATAGGTAGACACAAGCTCCTAATGAGCTTGTGCACCAATTTTCAAAAGCTAAAAACTAATTTAAATGACTCAAATTTGAAATTGAAAAAGTGACAGTTTTACTATGTAAAACTTGGCCAAAAATTTGATAGAATTTTGACAAAGACAAATGCAAACCCAAAGGACTTTAGTACCTACACTTAACACTAATAATGAACACCAAAACAAGTCCAAAAAAAATTGGTTTTAAAAGCCTTAACTAAATAAGCTCTTACAAACTGTTTTTGACCACTGTTGTAAAGTCTTATAAGAAAAACTTGAAAAATTACCTTAGACTTAAAAACTTTTCAATTAGCTTAAAATAAACTTACTAAGGCGCCAAAGTTAACCAAATAACCCAATATGAGTTTTTAACCTGAACTGACCACTTTGGGTCCTTGTAACCCAAACGCCTCCTTTAGGTTACTAAAAAGGGATTTTAAGGGTCTGTTTACTTTACAAAGATAAATGAAAGCTTAGGACTCTTAAAAAGATATCTTATAAAGACATACAATATAATTATAATAAGCTAAAGGCAACAACAAATACTGCACTTAAATAAGCAACCAAGAATTGACATTATGAAAACTAATTATGAAAATTTTCAGAAAAACGTTGTAAAAATGAGATTTAAAACACAAGAACTATAATTAATAAGCACTAAACAACAATGAATAATCTAAATAAAGCACAATGGAACAAGAGATAAGCACTAACAAGCTGAACACTAAGCAAAAACAATAAAATATAGCATAAAGTAAGAAAAAAGACTTACAAGGGCATTTTGCACTACTAATGGCAAATGAAGCTCTTAAAGCTTTGTCGTACAATCATCACTAATCAAAGATAAGCTGATATTGACCATAAGCCCTTCCCATATTGGCTATCTTCCAAAATTCAGCTGTGGTATTTTTTGAGTGAATTATTTGTTCGTTTTTTTTTTGTTTTTTAACTAAATAACATAATTCTTCTTGTTAATTACTTACTGCTAATAACCTAACAAAAGCTATTATAAAAGCTTTGAGAACACATTTATAACAAATTAACAACTTTAAGACTTGAAATTTAAAATACGGATTTTAACTTAAAAAAAACTCCAAAACTTCATTAAACTGAAAGAGATATTACAAGACTTGAAAAAAGATTACAATAAGCTAAAATTGACTGAAAATAAGCTAAAAGATGAGATGATATGCCATAAAGGCTTACAAAGGACTCTATTTATAGCCTTAAAAAGATCAAGTCTTGGGTCTTCAAGGTGTGTTTCTTCTGTAAGAGGATTCAGAAGTGTGCTAGTTGTGTGAGTGCATTCCAAAAGTAATCTTGGCCCTTGAATTCTCCTGTGCTTTCTTGAATCAATAACAGTCGTAGGATTGGCCTTGAAAAATAGGGAATTGCCAAGGTGGAAAGGTGTAATGGGATTAGGGTTTAGTAGGGAGGGGATGAAGTTATTTATTGGGCGGGAAAAATAGTTATTGAAAGGGTGCAGGGGAAAGTTTAGAGAGTTAGCAATATTGGTCCTCCATTGTGTATAGTATGATTGCAGGAAAGGTCCTTGTGGTGTTACTACTTTGAGAAGTTGGCAGGAATAACCCTCAAGGGTTATACCTAGTATTGCAAATTTCGTCCTTTTGGCAATACAACTTTAGGAAAATGGCAGAATCAACCCCTTAACTCTTATTGAGCTATTTCAAACTTAGTCCTTTTGCGATACAACTTTAGGAAAATGGCAGAATCAACCCCTTAACTCTTATTGAGCTATTTCAAACTTAGTCCTTTTGCGATACAACTTTAGGGGTTTGGCAATTTCAGCCCCTAAAGTGGTATTTTCCATTTATTTTCATTCAAGCCTTTGAATATAACTTTGGGACTTTGGAAAATTCAGTCCCTCAAGATATATTTTCATTGTTTTGACTTCTTTTTGACTTTGACTTTGTCTGGGTTGACTTGGGCTTTGTCGGGGTTGACTTTCCTGTTGACTTTTTGAATTTGACTGACTTTGGCTTCGATTGACTTTGTCTTTTCACACTCTTTTCATTCTCGTGCTTGGTTTTGTCGTTTTTAGCTTGTTTTTGTCTTTTTCTTGCGTATCCGTTTCCTACATAACACAAATGCAAAACATACAAATACAATGTATTTTGGGTATGTTTTTTGTCATTTAAGCTCGTTTTTTATAGATAAAAGTATGTGTATCTAAACACATACCAAAATCCCCCATACTAAGATATTGCTGTGTCCTCACGCAATGTTATGAAGTAAACACTTAAGAAAACCACGAATCTCAATCCCCCCTCGACTAATTACCTCGAAAAGTAGCTAAGTGTTCGTCAAGGGTGAATAAAGAATCAATAGCTTTGACAAGTCCTATTTCCACCATTTTTTTGTATTTACACTAACTACCACTAATTTATTTTATTTTCCAACAAGTTTGACTTTCTTTATTTACACTGGGATCATAGAATGAGAAGCGCCCATAGAATAATCTATGGATGTCCAAAAAGGATAAATTCATCGTCCCCGGTTTTTCACTAGCCCCAAACTAAGCATAAAAACGAGATCACTGCTAAGTACAAGTAAAGATGCTAACACTGCTCATAACTACAACTTGTAAACTTTTCTGCTCCCGACAATTATTCAATTAGTGTGTATGTGCTCGATTTCAAGTTAACTTTGGAACGACAATCTTAGATAGTTGTATCGTTTATATAGTAGCGATATTTCTGAAAGAATTAAGACTCGAAGGTTAAATCATCCATGTACGCCCATTTTCTCGATGAATCCCAACCGAGATCGGTTTAGGTCATCAGGTGTTTGAAACCCCACAGAGAACCGGAATGTAATCGAAATACTCCAACCTTCGAAGACGAATTTCTTAGATCTACCGCTAATAAACTTTAACTCACGAGAGAATACAACTCAAAGCACACAAATTTCAAAAATTTCATGATCTCATCGGTAAATCTATCCCATGTACAACCATATCTCGATGGATCCCAGCCTCATCGGCTAAGTCATCAGGCTTTTGACACCCCGCAGAGATTCGACAGTAATCGAGATAAACCACAGACGGCAACCACAAAACTTTTGAAATCTTA